>JAAGNO010031336.1:61085-77626 GCA_033439905.1 Ceryle rudis
GTCGCCCCCCGCTCTCTCTGCGAGCAGCGCGAAGAGGCCCGGAGCAGAGCCCCTCAGCCGGCGGGTGCAGCTGCCCCGGCGTGCCCATCTGCGAGGCGCGGGAAGTGGTGAGCGGCGTGGGACATGGAGACGCCCGACAGCATCCTCGGGGCCGTGTGACAGCGAACGGCGCTCACACACGCGCACGCACCCACCGGCTCGGAGCCGGTACCGGTGCCGGTGCAGAGCCGGGCAGCGCCGCCCTGCCCCGTCCCGCGGGAAGCCGGCATGGAGTGAGAGCAGCGTGCCGCCGCCAGGTAAGGCGGGGAGGGTTACCCGAAGGGAGACGGAAGAAGTGCTAGCTTGGGGCTTGCCTTCTAGTGCCCGTGCCCTTACTGCTCGTTGACGCCGCGTTTCTCCAGCACACCCGCCCCCCCAGAAACGCCCTTCCTCAGGCCCCCGGCAGCCACAACGGCAGTGCCGGAGGATACGAGGTGCGTTACTTATGTAATCGAGGGGCAAGCAGCTTCTGCCGCTTTCTGCTAGGCGAGCGGCGAGGTGGCGGCGGGGGAGCAGTGGCCATGGGGCACACGGCGGGGGGCCGGGCCGGCCCCGCGGGGGCCCACTTCCAGCTGCCGTCGCAAGCGCCTCTTGCGTGGAAGCCCCGGTCCTCGGGTAGATCGCTGTCGCCTCGACGGCGCCGGGGCCGCATCGGCCTCTGCTCGCCTCGGGGCTCGACAGCGGGCACCTGCGGACGAGGGCGACCAGGGACGACGTCCTGCCCGGCCGCCCCCTCCCCAGCGGTGCTCCAGCGGCAGTGCCGAAGCCGGGAAGAACTTCAAAGCAGGGTTAGGGGGCATGCTGCTTTTGCTGCTCCCGTCTCACTCCTTTGGGAGAGCAGCGAGGAGCGGCTGCTCTGCGGGAAGCTGGGCGCCCTGGGCTGAGGCGGCTGGAACTGCCCAGAACCAGTCAGAACCGGCTCGGCAGGGGCGGCTGCTGCCCCCCTCAGTGCACAGCCGGCGCCCGGGCACCCACAGCCAGTGCAAGTGCTGATCTCAGAAGAAGATGAAAATAACGATGACAGAAGACTAATAAAAAAGAAGTGCGAGGAAAACAAAGGTGAGCAACACGGCAATGAGTGATAATGTTCAAGGATTAGAGGCAGCAAAAGGGGCCGAGTTATTTGCGTGACTGGAGGTGAGTGGGTGGGTAAAGAGTGTGGTGTGTGGTGAGCTCTGTTCAGGGCAGCTGGACAGAAATCCGATGATGAGGAGGCTGAAAGGGTCCTGAGGGAAGGAGAAGCCCCTGGGAAGAGAGGGGAGGTCTCTGGAAGAAGAGAGGCAGCAGTGGGTCTCCTTGGAGGAGCCAGAGTCCGACCAGTGCTCAGGGCCCATACCTGAGGGACAGTGTCGCAGGGGAAGGCAGAACCTGTGCAGTCAACCAAATGGGGTCGAACTGAAGGCACTAATTATATATAAATTATGAAAATTAGAGCGTGGTTTTAGTAACAACAGTGACAACACATGTATTTCTGGTGTTACCGGCCTGAGTGATGTCAGATTTTGGCCACTTTTTTGTGTGAAGAAAGCAAGTGCGTGAATTGATAAAGTGCCCTAAGGAACTCTTAATTTCTCTAAGGATGAGAAAACAATGCTGTACAGGTACGTTTCTGCACACAGATAATTGCTTTTTGAAGCTCGTAAAAACACTTGAGTTTGGACAGAAGCTATAAATGCTGGTAGATTTCCTGTAAACATGGAATAGGCTTTGTTTACCTTTAGTTTTAAGAAATTATATAAAAAAATATCCCAATGAGCAACAGATTTATCTTGGTTTGGACATATCATCATACAGCAAGTAAGCTAAAATACTTACCTGAAAGCGTATAGTAGCCAGCCAGACTGGATTTCAGTCAGCACTAAATTTCTTTCAGTGCTGGATACCATAATTTTTGTACATGTGTGACAGAATTTGGCTCCATCTCTAATATCTTTAAAGAATAAAAACATTTTAATTACTCAAATTGTTAATTAATATGTGATTCATGCCACTAAAACACGATACATCAGCGACGCTCCTAGAATCAATCAAGTGAAGCCTACCGGTGGTATTTTTTAGGAACAAATTGAAGATTCCATGTTTCAATTAAAAAGTTCATGTTGTATCTAAAAAAATCTATATTGCTTTTATCATTCTATAGTTCTATTTTTAATATTCCAATTTATTTAATCATGTGAAGGTATTTTAATCTGAAATTGTCACTGAAGTTAAGCAACTATAGGGAAGGAAAGTTAACAGCCGCTAATAGCTTCAGTTGTAGGAATGAGCAGCAATCGCAGAAGAGAATCAACTATTCAAACATATGATCCTTTTTTTTCAAAGTCAGAATAGAAAGACAAGTTTTCAGAGTTGTTTGCATGGAAACATCTAAATTTTGTAAAAGAGGACCAAGAGTACTAAAGTAAAGCAAAAAAAAATATAATTTACCATGAAACTTGTGAGTTGAAATCAGGATGATAATGCTATGTATCTCTACGTACGTATTGTCAATGACCAGATAATTCAGATATTCTTTTTCATACATCTAAGTGCAGGGTTGCAATTGGTTGGCAACATTAACCAGAAAATATAGGTCTGTGCAAATAATTATCTGCATACTTTGAACCAAATTATACTCTTGAAAATGTAGATCTGATCTGCAGTGATTTTGTGCCTCCTTGGTGTAGCTATGTAGGCACAATGTAGAGAAAATACAACTGATTTTTTTCTTTTTCCAAACACAAATGTGTGTCTCACATCTGTCACGAAATGGTATGTCACACACTATTCCATGGGCTGACTTATAGCACCAGCATTTTGTTGTCACTGGTGACTCTGGCAATTGCATATAAGCAGAGACTGTCTTTCTGCCGGGTGAGGTCTTATTCAGACCTAATTAAGTGAACTCTGTATATGGGAAGGCTGCAAGTGATTGTTTATGTGTGTGTGTGCATGTTTTTGTTCCGCTGTGGCACTACTAGTGGCAGTAGGATTGGGGATGGACAGAGAGTAGGAAAGACAGAACATATGGCAGAGGGAAGAACTAAAGAACACATCCAGGAAGACAAAGTATGTCTGGGACAGAGGAAATTTACAGGAAAATTTAGGAAATGTGGCATATGCTTGTTTATTTTCCATGGTTATTTTGGTAATAGAAAAGCAGTTAAGTTGAATTTTTTTGACATTTATTGTCCTATCTTTCTTCTTTCTGCACCTTCTGCAGATCTACGTCTTGTGCCTTTGCTCTCTTGTCCTGTTTCCTCTTTGGATATGAACACAGACTTGTAGGGTAACTTTTCAATTATTTTATACATACTTTCTACATAAATTGCTCTCTGCGTCATTGTCACCATGAGTGCACAAATGCTAGAGTCTGAAAGCTGACAGTGCAGGCGGGTAGGGTACGCAGGTCCTGGTGCTTGGCAGGGGGCGGGGGGAAAGGAGTGCGGGAAATCGATCTCGCTTGAAGATAAAATCACCTGCCGCTCTGTGATGTGAGCCTCGCTACCTTGTTGAAACATTGTCACAATGTTTCCTACAGAATTACTCCACTTAAATACCTAATTTGGTAACTTAAGTACCTAACTGGTTTCTACAATCCTGAAGTTTCATGGTTAAACCTGCTATGTTTCTTCATTCCACAACAAAAAGGTTGCTGTAGTGAAACTGTGTGAGGTCGCTACCTGTGTTTTGGGTTTAATTTGTGAAATGGCGGTCAGATGTACTTAAAGCACAATACACTAGGTGTTTAAAGCTTATATTTATCTTAGAAACTGCCCCTGCTGCTGTCATTCTCCAGAGTTCGGACAAGAAAGTTTCTTCTATAGGTGTCTGTGGTTTCATCCTGCGCCTCACCAGAGGAAGCTCTACGGCATACCAAATGTGGTTAGACCCCCGTTTAGTGTCTGATGACGTAGCATAATGGACATCAACATCATGTCTGCAGCTCCACTCTACAGGCTTTGGGTTTTGCTTTCCTTCATTGAAACAGCAGCAGCTCACACAATGCTTTGCAAGTCTCTTCTGAAAGCGTGAAGTAAATTTACAGATCACGATCTTTCAAGTTGAATTCAGCCTATACAATTTGTGGGGAATATTTAATACAAAGATGGCTTTGAAGCAAAGCCCTGGGTCTAAATGCCTTTCCTGAAAATTTGGATGTAAATTGCAGGAGTGGCCATTGTATTTGAATTAGGCTTGGCTGGTACCCAGCAGTAGGACTGCTGAAAGTTTTGGCCATTTTGGTTCATTGGCTTAAATTGCTTCAAGGAAACGGAAAACCATTTAAAAATCCCTGATGAAAGAGCAAATAATTGTGGGTTTGTGTTTTGGTTTTGGGTTTTGTTTTTTTTCTGTGGAAACCTAGCTTTGTACCTGTAGCTAACATGTCATTAATATCGGGGGGTTTTGTTTGGTTGGTTTTTTTATGTGCTTGGTTTTAACATATATATTTAATGTTTTGGGTTTTTTTTTTTTAATTAGTTTGTTTTGTGGGTTGTTTTTTTTTTTTAATATGTCAGACTTTTACAGGAATTGCTGGGTTGGGAAAGAAAGACCAAGGGGTTCACCTTTTCCTTATACCTCTGAGGTACCTGAAGCACATCCCTAGTTCAATGTCATCTGAGAGAACCAGGGATGACTGCTCTGCAGAAGTCAATAGAACTTGTGCCATTGACTTTGCAGATCCAACATTTCACCCAAGCAGTCTGCCTAGTGATTTTTTTGTATTGATGTTCTGTGACAAAACTTATACTTCCTTTTTATAGAAACATCCTTCTTCCAGTGATGGACATGACCCAGCAGTTTAAGTGGCTTGACTATATAAATTTATTCAAGAAAAAAACCCACAACAAAACACTTAAAAAAGGTAGTCTATGTTTAAGTGCTTTAGCTGAAAACTTGTCACACTGTCCCCTTTCTTCATTCTGCAGTCTTTTTAAGTAATGTGCTAGGGAGATGATCTGTAATAAATAAAGCACAAAACCCCTTATGTTCAGGGACTGTATTTGTTTAGCGAACCTGAGAATTTCCAAGATAAAAGTTACAAATACCTATTTGAAAAGTGACACGAGAAGGAAGGGTTTGCTGAGGAGCAGTTTTGGTACAGCCAAACAATAATGCTATTAAACACGTTACACCTGCAGATACCTGTTGTCAAGTGAAAGTAAGATTGGTTGAACTCAAAGGAGTGCTAGAAAACCTCTTCATGCTTCAATAGAGCATAATTTACTTGAAGTAATGGTAAGTAGCAACATGCAATTATCTGTAGTTTCTTGGGGTTTGGATGTGGGGATGGAGATGGAGAGGAGGACCAGAACATGTCTAAACAGCTTTTGCTGTTTTGTGTGATAATGTCCTGTTTATCTGTTGTTGGGTTTTTTTTGGTTTATCATTTTTTCTAAAAACTTCAAAATGACAAAATGAAAACCAATTATAAGATCTGTCAATCTCTCTGAACTTGCAACTTTGGTAGTGAGCCGCTTATTGAGATAAAGAGGAAGTCTTTAAAATGCAGTCTTTTTTTAGTTGCTTAGAATGGAATTTGTGTGATCATTTGGAAGTTGCCCTGTCTGTCTAGAGAAGGCAGGCTGAGGTCAAGCAGGCATGCTGTATTTCTAGTTGTCCCTCCAACCTGCTTTCTGTGGATTCACTTCCTCTCCCCATGCTTCCCCAAACCAGAAACTTGTAAAGTTTTGTAAAATTCAGATGATTTAGACGTAGTCTTACTTGCTTTCATTTATTTATAATTAATAAACCATCAAAAATAAAGAGGGTTTTTAAAGGCTTTTCATTAGACCAGAAGATGTGCATGCAGGAAGTTGATTAATACATTTTTCTTCTCTATATGACTTTGAGATGCCTTCTTACAAGATCATGGATGTAATTTTAAGCAGTGCAACATGAAAGGAGGCAATAGAAACACCCACACTGTCTTTTTTGTGATCTGGGCTCTGAGTACGTCATCTTTCTGCTTGCTCTGGGTGACTGCAGGCAAAGTAAGTGCAGGACCTTCATCCTGAGCTAATAAACGCTGGTGGCCATCTGAGCTAGCAGAGCTGCAAGGCTCACAGTTGACTTGAGGGACCTGGTAGCTGTCTGCTAAAGACTCTACTTATGACCCATATTTGCAATATAGTCCCGAGGAACAACTAGGGGATTTAAAGCAGCCAGCATTAACTGTTGTGTCATTTCATCACTGTGCGGTGATGAAATCTTAGCAATAGGGAGGAGGTGACAAAAAGGATATGCTGTCAGTGCTGTGTGGGAACAGAGAGGCTTGTGCAGAGAAACTTTAAGGCTTTTCTCTCTGAGGACTCATCAACATCTGCAGGATTTTCCTGTGGATTTTATGATTTCTGCAAGCTGCTTGCTCAGCAAAATCACTCTGTCCCCACTGACAAAAGGTGGGATTTTCTTCTGTAACTTCAGGTACCTCAGTAATGCCTGAGGTAAGGGTACAATCAGGGTCAGCTCTCTCCACAGTCAGTAGGAACTGTCAAAAGGCAGTTCAGGCTTTACATGGGAATAGTTGCTCTCACAAGGACTCTTCTTTCGGATGATTATGTATGTCCCAGCATGACTTGTTTCCATACTTGGGGACTGCGTGGGATAAGTTGGGCCTCTCAGTCCCTCTGGTCACTGAAATTCATTTGAGTTTGAGTGAGATTATCCTCTCCCAGAATGGAAATTTAGAAACAGTAAAAATGAATGCAGATGGGGGAGAGAAAGTATAATACAACTGTGTAGCTACTGTGCTATGGAAAAGATGTAATGAGTGACTTATGTGCCATTTATTTGTACAGTTAGCTCTTATTTTCAAAGTCAGCAAAAGTTTCCAAAGCTCAGCGTCTTGGAAATCAGGGCATAACGTATAATCATGTACAACATTCGACCTTAGTTAAATGGTGCGATGACTGAGATTGTGTATGTAAGCTGTGAAAGGAGACTGTGTGTGGAAGCTGTCTCAATTAAAGGGCTTGAAATGCAGGGTTATATTTCAAGGAATTCTGAAAGACTATTATTTATTGTTTATTGAATGTATGTATTTTATAGAGTTTCTGTGTAGAAAATATATATATATATAAAATATCCTTTGGACAAGGGATTGGAGACCTTAGGCAGCCCCAACATTACTAATGACAAATATATTCAGAAGCCCAGAAGTGGAGTCCAAAAGACTTTCAGATATTGTTTTTCTTGGATGGATGTTAAAAACCTTTAAGTTTTGAGAGGATTCCTTTGAGAAAGCACCTTTAAATAGAGAAAGGTCAATTTCTTTGACAGCTGAGACAGGAAGTTTCAGAGGGGTTACTGTGATCCAAAACCTGAATTATGTATGTCAGTCCTTAGGGTGTATCTTTTACAATGGGAGTGACTAGGACTGGAAACCTAGTGGGACGGTGCCTGTTCATTTCCAAAGGCAAGTAGGATATTACATTTAAAACCCATGTTGGAAGAATGCTAAGGTTACAAAGTTAAGTGCTTTAAAGGCAAGAGATGCCCCAGTTAAGGTTGCCGAAACCTCTGAGATATTCACTGGACGTTGTCAAATGTCTGTATCAAATAGGGGTGGGGATCTCTGTGCCCACAGACACGTGTACCAGTTTATTTTTCTGTCTTTCATAGCCGTTGAGACAAGGATGCAGCTAGAAGGAATGCCATGTGTACTTGTCTACACTTTAGCCCAAGATCTCACTTTAAGGTAGCTCTTCTGGGTGGGTGCTCAGTGAGATGACGGCTGCAGAGAGACCTTTCTGATCAGCAAAATATGATGAGAGTGTTGAGGGCAAGGAGGGGGAGTAAGGAAAGCAGAGGGTCCCTCCTCTAAGCCCTTAAACCCAGGGAGAAGAGCATGAAGGGGCACTGCCCTGGCAGACCGACGCTGGAATATCCACAGAGCAGGCTAAATCTTCAGGGAAGTTTTTTCATGCCAAGGCTTCATTGAATAGGGGGAGCCATCATTTTTTCCTTTGAAGACAACAAAAGACAAAATTCTTCTTTGCAAATGACTGTCCTGCCAAAATTTAAGTGTCAGTGTTTCAAAGCATGAAGGCATATTTCTCAGTGAAAGGCAGGTGGGGTTTGGAGAGGTTCTTTGATTTTATTTGTAACATCAACGTTTTCTCCTTGTTTGAGAACCAATACTACTGTTTTGCTTAAATTTTAGCAAACAATTCATTTTTTAAGATATTTTGGCCCAAATTATAAAAACTTGGCGAAGTTCAAAGTGCCTTAAGTGAAGAATCCTGCAACAGTTAAGTGTTTGACAAGCGAGGCTGGATCTATTGCGTTACTGTCAAATATGCCTCGTTCGTTGTACTGCTGTGACGAAGTTTGCATGTGGACATTACTGAGCACATTCAACTTCGAACTGTGGTTTTGCCCCTTTTCATGCTGACTCTATCCTTCGTTTATACTTTCATTCTGATTAGGTAATTACTTTCTGACTGCTGGAATGCCAGTGAATGAAGACCCTAGTTAATTTACGTGCTTGCCAACATCCTCGGCCTGTTTTTATTTCAGTATTCAGATCACGGGAAACCGTTCACAGGACGTAGTAGCTTTCAGACAGAGTTGCAGCCAACTATTTTCCAAAGGTTTTGAATGCTAGAAAGCAACTTTCACCAAACTCATAAGCTCAATATTCTTCACCTGTTAGTCAATAGGGAGGGAGAAAATCACATTCCTGAACTGAATAACTTTCTTTCTAACTTCCTCGTTGACTCATGCTTTTGAAAGTTTCCAGTGAACAGGTCCATTAGCATTTTGAGAAATTAATTTATACTTTTAAATGACTGATAGTTTGTTTTTTTTTTTTTTCCATTGTGATAGTGTTGCCTATGTGCAGGGCACTTCCAAAACCTACAGCAATATTGTCTGTCGTCTAAGGCTTTGAGTAGGAGGAACATTTTATTGGAGAAAATAGACTGAGTTTAATAAACAAAACGTAAAAGGTGTGATTTTATTTGAAAATATGTATTTGCTAAAATTAGCGAGGATCTTGACTTGTTTTCAAAGAGTTGCATATACTTTGGGTAAGCATGTCAACAGTAGGTTAGTGAGAAAGATAAGAAACATTTTATACTTCAAAACAGAAAAATGTAAAATGCAGGTAGTAATTTTCCTCTTGATTCAAAACAAACAAACCCAGCCCAAAGCCTCCAAAAACCTAATGCAAGATTTCCTTGCATGCAGCACAGTAAAATCTTAATGGCTTACTTCCTATGGTTTCCTTTTATAATGCAAGAGACAACTGAAATAAAACGTTGACAAGAAATTATACCTCTGACTTACCATGAACACAGAGTGTCTATTGAAATGTTAAATTTCAGCTGATCTGTTAAATAATAGTTATTATGAGGTGAACTTCTGTTTGTGCTGTTGGAGTTCTCTCCTATCAGTATTATTATAAAGCTTTGGAAAGGTGTTTTCCAGAAAAATGAAAACTTCCATGTTAATAATCATAAAACTCCCTCCTTCTACTCCATTAATTCTGGCTTCTAGTTGTGGGGTTTTTTTCCCCCCTGACTTTTAAAAAACCTTCATCCCAACATAATGATTTTACTTCTCATTCCTGTCACATTGAGACCAAAAGAGGAGCTGATTGTGTGAACTGCTATTGGTAATCAAAGTGGATAAGACTCTTTTTGCACAGTATTTTTTCTTAAGATATTTAATCCTATACTGAGAGAAGGAGAACACTGGAGGACGTTTGGTTTTGGTTTTTGGTGGGTGTTTTTGGTGGTATTTTTGATCTCTCTAGATATCTTGAGGTCAGAATATTCCAGTTGTAGTTTTATGGTCATAAAAGACCTGTGAACTTTGAACAGAAGACTCTTGTGGGGGTTAGTGCAGAAATATAAATGGCAGAAGCTAAAAGGGTTGATTGTCTTTGGTAGAAATATATATACTTTTTGCAACACTGGAGTGGAAGTAAAGACAAATGAACATCCTCATGGTGTAATCACCAGGTTGAAAAATCAGGTGACTCTAGTACTCAAACTCCCTGTTAGCACAGTGAGTTTTTATGTTCTTTATATCTTTGTTGGTGGATGAGTCAATGTTTAAATGCTCATTCATCATTTACTATATAAAAGAAAAGCTATTACCTGAAACTCATTTTTACAGTTGCAGGCAAACCGAAATAATAGTTTTCAAGGACCTAAAGCTGTTTCTTGAAGAATGTCATCATTTTCTTCTTATTTTACTTACCACTTATATTAGTATATGAGGTACCTTCAAGAGCTCTACCTTACAAAACTTGGCTGCAGATATTGCCAGCCACCATACCTGTACAAAGTGGGCTGAAGAAACTCAGTTTCAGCAAACTACATTGATCTTGCAGACAGAACAAAAGAACTGCTTTAAAGGCACAGCTCACACTCAGAGTGTGTGAAGCTCTCAGAGTAAATGAACTGTCTATCTGAAGTGGTAGAGGATTAGTCTTCGTTTTGCATCGTAATTTGATGACTATTCTAATAGATGGTGTTTAACATGAATTTGTGTGTGTGTCACTTTCTCTGTTCTCATAGTCCACACGTTTATAGCTTATGTGCCTACCTGCGTGCAGAAGTTTCTACCCACTGACTTTTTTAGGATTCACGTTCTGAGACACGTCAGTACTAAGAGTTTTATGTTACCGCTAGGGAAAAGCACAACTTTGTGCATCTAATGGCACAGGGATATTCTGTCAGAGCCATTACATTGCCCTGGGGCCGTACCTCTTCACATACTGGGCCTACATAGACAAGAAAAGCAGTGTAGAAAATACTGTACACTTACATTTGTTAGTTTAGCCTCACATATCTTCATTTAATTTTCCCTTCCCTCACTATTGCCATACTTTGCCACCCCTTTGTGCCTCATTCTTTATCTCACCAAACGGCCAAAGCAGGCAAATGAGGCGATTAGCTGAAGCAACCAAGTGGTGAGACCAACAGCAGTGTCGCTACAGGAAATCATACCATTCGTACGGTTGTAGATCAGTAGGGGTTTTGCTGTTCACTTTTAGTCACGGGCATGCTGCCTCTGACATAAACTCACATCATGCTGCCTCTGTGTATTCTGTGTCTCCTGCTTGTTTGCTGGTGAATAGACTTAGTCCATCTCTTATTAGCTGGCAGAAGCGTGATGTCTTTCAGACCTGCAGAAGGCTTATTCTCCCTTAACACCACTTAAATCCAGGTTGGGAACAAAACTATTATAGGTATTAATTTACAACAGCAACTAATTGTTAATATTTTTTTAAGGTTACGTGTGACACGATAAAAATAACTTACGTGTGGTCTTTTAAACTCACCCCTATCTACTTCACATTTTGCAGTTTGTGAGCACCAGAAGACTGTAATTTACTTAAGTGCTTGTACCTTCATTTTATAAAAATCCATAGGTACTTTTAAAAATCAAATGTATTTTTATAGTGTAATATTTTGAGGCTAGTATGATGAGAATTGAACTGTTTTATCTGTAATGTAGTAGAAAGGCATAATCTCTTTTCTTGGGGAAAACTGGAGGAGCAGGAGTGCATTTGATTGTTAACTCATGAAGTCAGTGTTGATACAAAGGACATATTAGGAAAAAAGATAATATTTGATACTAAGAGACATCCCTTTATTTTCATTTTTTTCCAGTTGTTCATCTTTCTTTTAATTATTTTTTTCCTTTTTGTGTGTGTTAGTCCTCCAAGTGACTGAGAAGTCAGCAGTATTTGCACTGTATGGGAATATTGTAAGTAAACTGGCTACAGGTCTTACTTGGGTTACTTTGAGTGATCAGTTTACTTAGAGCTGTTTCGTGTCTTTGAGATTTTGTGCTATAACTGTCAACAGTTTCACATGATAAAAGACGCAGTGTTGGTGATAAGTGTGTTCATTACATACTAATTGAAAGGTGCACTAGTGGTGATGGAATGTCAGCTGGAACCCCCATGTTCTATGTGTATCTATTTAAAAATTGTATATTGGGAACATACGTTTGTATACCTTGTTAGGAAGGCAGAAGGTATTAGTGGTAATGCATTTCTCACCTGCTGTGTCATTTTGACAAATTGCTTTCTCAGTCATGTGATCGTACTTAAGTCATAATGTTTATTAACTGATTTGAGAGGGAAAAAAAAAAAAAGTCTTACATTCTTACATGGCAGTTTGTCCATGTATTCTATAGTACCACCTATAGTAAGAGAATCAGTCAGTGAAGAACTGCTGATTCTCGGACTTCTAGAGCAGGCACGTTTGCCTAGTTCATGAAGATTATACCCAAAAGGCACTGACTTTTACTTTCTCCTTCTCTCTTTTTTTCATCTTTCCTGCCTCACCTTCTTCTGATTCTGGGAGTGATGCTCACAGGATTGGGAGAGGCAGCACTGAACTAACATGACACAGTTAGTACCACTCGAGGTATTCAGAACTTGTCAGGGTTGGTTCTGTATACCTCTGCCCTTGAAAGGAATTATAAGGCAGATTAATAGTCTTGGAAAGCTTTTTCTGCCTGACCTTTCTAGTTGATTTCAGTGTTAGGAGTGCCCATTTCCACCTGTTCCTCAGGAAACAAATATTGCATTTGCATGGGTCATCTTCTGCTTTCACAGAAACAGGTTTCAATACTGTGCTTTGAATCCAACTGTGTCATTGTTTGAGTTCACAATTAACCTCTGCCAGAGCTCTTCCGTATGTAGAGACTTTGTTTTTATCATCAGAAAATTACATTGCTCAGAGACAAGGGGACATTATCATAAACTCCTTCTGAAACAGGAGGGGAAAAAAAAATTATTTCCAGCTTGAGAAGAAATCAGAATTGTTACATGTAGAGAAAGTTCATTAAGTAGGTTATATGAACTGGGTGGTAACATTTCAGAATCCATATATCTACACATAAACAGCAGCAAAGATAGTCTACTACTTCTCTGTTCTGTAAAGGTTACACAGTATAAATACTGTTCTCACCATTGAAGAAAACAACTGACTAGTATGAATATTGGCTTTTTATATGTACACATGTGTGTGGACACAATGGATAATAATTAAATTAAGGTTTCTGGCTCTTCCTAAGGTTGAACTTGTGAATATCTAAAGATCTGATTGATCAGAAGTTCCGGTTAACTGTAAAATTGATCAAAAAAGCAAGCAAAGAATAACGGCTCAGCCGAGCAGTACTGCTAAGTGATAAACCAACTGCTAGAGAATGTGACTGGAATGATGCTATAAAAGCCTGTTTTCATTTCAGTGTATTTAGCATAGGACTGTCATTTAATTGTGTTGTCATTGTTTCCTTTTCACAAAGAGAGTTGAAGACTGACATGTCACATGCATTTGTATCTGTTGCATTTCTCTTTGCATAGCCAGAGAAGGATATAAAATGTGATCAAAAAGCAACTGAGTCTTTGTTCCTAATTGGACACATTGCTCACTGGTTTTGCTCTGTGGAGTATACTGGGCTTTTATGTTAAGTGGGTGATTATGTGACTTTTCGTGGTGGTGAGTGGTTCTCTCTCACACAAAGTCTCACTCAAGGAACCTTTCCTCCATGGGCTGTTTCTGTCAGGTACAGAGCAGAAGCAACTTCCCTCAAAATTACAATCAGCTGTAAAATATTTCTTGGATGGGACAAGCGTATTAACCTCCTGATACCCTAACAGGAATAACCAGCCACGTGAGCCCCTTAGTTAATAATGCAAGTCACCATTCTTAAACATGTAAGCAAGGAATGATGGCTCCAACCTGTAATTTTGAGACTGCCCATCCGTCACAGGAGAAAGCAAGCAGTCATGTTAAGTTATTTTTAATGTTAATTCCAGATGCAGATTCTGTGATGTTACAGTTATGATATTATAGGAAAGAAAGAGGTTTAACTGACTCAGTATCTCGTGTCCTAAAGTGAGTGCTAAGCTTTGCACTGATTGAATCAATTTTGCTATTAGCTTAGTTATGTTCAGGGTGGGAAAAGGGTAGGATGCAAAATTTGGGCTTCATCCTTTAAGGCTCAAAGCACTCTGACCTTCATCCAGCAAAGCACTTAACCAAATGAGCAACTACATATGCTTAATATTAAGCACATTATCAGATCTTCTGCTGGATCATTGGAAAAATCAAGCTTTCCTTGAAAAGAAAAGGTGATATGCTAGGAGGAGTGAGCTTTTCTTTTATATTTGGTATCATTTTTACAGACACCAAAAGTTTGTTAACTGTAATTTAGTCAAAAAGTATTGTTCAGAGTCTTCGTTTCAAGGACAGAATTATTTATAAGAGCAGGGCAGTCTAGGAGTCAGTGGTGGTTAAAGTGATTAGTTTCATGGACATTTGTTTTGTTATTGTGTTTACAGCACTGATGCTGGAAATCTGATTATTTTATGTACAAATTTGTATATATCTGAGAGATAACGGGACATTTGAGTTTTAGGTGAAGTTTTAGTATTTTTAACTGTATTTTGTATAGCTGCAAGGTGAAGTTGAAAGGCTTAGGAGCATCAGGGAGGCTGAGAAAGAGATTGACTGGTGGAGCCAAGCTCTGCCTGCCCTGAAGCTGAAAAGGGGACACCCATTAAAAATTACTGAAGGTCAGGTACCTCTACATCCTTTACTTGTCAGACTGAAGGGCAGAAACCTAAAGGAAAAGAGGGAGTGGAGGCAGGTCCATGGTCAGGGCAGCAAGCAAACTCCTGCCTCGCCTACCTTACCTCACCCCTTCAACAGGGGGCGATGGCAACAAGTTCCTACCCGGCGCAGCAGGCGTGTTGCCTCAGTTATTTTCCCCCAGCCTCCCAGCCGCCCTTGCAGAACAGGTTTGATGCCCTGCAAGTGCAGCCAGTCAATGAGGAAGATGAATCACCTGGCTTGGAAGTGTTCCCAAAACTAAGGAAGCCCAAGCCCAGCACCCAAACATCTTCTACCAAAAAAAAAAAAAAAAGAGGAGTCATTATTATAGGTGGCTCCCTTCTGAAGGGAACTGAAAGCCCGATATGCAGCATTTCCAAGGGAAGTCTGCTGTCTCCCTGGGGCCTAAGTTAGAGATGTGGTAAGGAAGCTTCCTACCCTGGTACAGCCTATGGATTATTATCCATTACTGACCTTCCAGATGGGCAGCAATGACCTTGAAAGAAGACAACTGAGGGCTGTCGAGAGACTTCAGGGCCTTGGGTCAACTGGTCAAGGGAGTGGGAGCACAGGTGGTGTTCTCTTCTATCCCCTCAGTCATGGGGACCAGCCCAGAAAGACTGAAGAGGACCAAACAGATCAATTCATGCTTTCATACCTGGTGCCACCAGCAGGACTTTGGGCTTTTTGACCATGGGTCAATTTACATGAGGCCAGGCCTGCTGGCGGCAGATGGGGTGCATCCCTCTCAAAGGGGAGAAGGATTTTATCACAAGAATTGGCTGGGCTCACTGACTGAGCTTTAAACTGGATTTGAAGGGGGAAAGGCGAAAAACCAAGCTTGCTGAAAACAAGCCCAGGACATCTGTGGGCAGTGTGCCAGCTCCACTGCTCTTTCAAGGGGAAGTAGGAGTCAATGAGCCATGTGATGGGGAAGATGCAAGAGCTATCAATGAGCTTGGACTCACAGTAGAACCTGGGAATGATCAAGTAGATGTGAAGGAGGAGGGGGATAATGATGCAATCAGGCCTTTGTGTCACAAGATGAGGGATGATACGCCACCTCTGTGCCTGGGAAGATCACGGAGCAGATTCTCCTAGAAGGTCTGGTAAGGCACATGGAGGACAGGAAGGTGATCAAGGACAACCAGCATGGCTTCACTAAGGGGAAATCCTGCCTGACAAACCTAGTGGCTTTCTATGACAGAGTGACTGCATCAGCGGACAAGGGACGACCTATGGATGTGATCTATCTGGACTTCTGCAAGGCCTTTGTCATGGTCCCCCACAATATCCTACTTGCCAAGGTGGAGAGATACGGATTTCATGGGTCGACTGTTCAGTGGACAAGGAATCGGCTGGATGGCCGCATCCAGAGGGCTCAAAGTCCAGATGGAGACCAGTGACAAGTGGTATCCCTCAGGGGTCCGTACAGGGACCTGTACTGTTTAACATTTTTGTCAATGACATAGACAGTGGGATCGAGGGCACCATCAGCAAGTTTGCAGATGACACCAAGCCGAGGGGTGCTGTCGTTACACCAGAGGGATGGGATGTCATCCAGAAGGACCTAGACAAGATGGAGAGGTGGGCCCAGGTGAACCTCATGAGGTTCAACAAGAGCTGGACAATCCCTGCTATCAATACAAGCTTGGGGAAGAGGCAACAAGACCTGACCCCTTTTCTGACCCCTGCAGAAAAGGACTTGGGGGTGCTGATAAATGAGAAGCTGGACACGAGCAGCCAGTGTGTGCTTGCAGCCCAGAAGGCCAATCGCAGCCTGGGCTGCAGCAAAAGAAGTGTGGCCAGCAGATGGAGAGAGAGGTGATTCTGCCGCTCTACTCTGCTCTGGTCAGAGCTCCCCTGGAATACTGCGTCCAGCTCTGGAGCCCTCAGCACAGGAAGGACATGGACCTGATGGAGCAGGTCCAGAGG
>JAAGNO010031336.1:111380-144626 GCA_033439905.1 Ceryle rudis
TATTATTTTTTTTTTTTTTTTTTTTTTTTTTAATTATCATATTTCATTCCTTACAAGGACCTTCCAATAATTTAAACTATTTACAGTGCCTCAAAGATCATTATTTCCCCGTGAATCCTCAGAGAAATATTGGAACCACTCTATTTACTGCTGACATTAGATTTTGAAGACTGGTTTACAAAATGGAGACATTAGGACGTGAAAGTCATTATGTTTTTTTACACTGCTTGGAATGCTAAGTTTTTGTGTTTGCTATATCACAGTAAACATTGCTATAGCTACTCAGTTTGTTATGGAAACATGAAAAGCAGATGCATTAAGGTATTTTGTTTTTAAAAGCACACGGTTCTTTATAAGGAAAAATATAAATACTGTTTGGGGGCTTGTCACGATATGTATATTTAAAAAAAACACACCCCAACCCCATGAATAAAAATGCTTTTTTGTTGTTCTAAGCGGAGGCAGAAAATTGCTCAACCAATAGAAAAGCAGGTGGGGTGACACATCCTGATTTTTATAATTGAGGCTGTAAAGAATGATGAGAGATATGTGTACTGTTTGTGTCACAGTAGTTGTGATCTGTGAAAATAACTTCAGAGCAGCCTTTCTTAATATTAAAATGACTCTGTTGCTGTTCAACTAAAAATCAATACAGCTCACAATTTTAATAAGGAACATGAATCTGAAAATGTGTTTAGTATCAGGTTATATAAACACACCCTAATGAGATACTATAAAATCCATCACATTAAAGGCTGGTTCCTACAAGGTATATTAGCTAAAAATGTTCAATATATTAGGTCAGTGTACAACACTACATATAATAAAGCAGGTCTGTCAAGGCAAGATGCATGTTTTGCCCCTTAAAACTGTTATGTTTTGCACATTTTATAAGGTTCTTTGAATACATGAATAAGATAAGTTATTCCCATCTCTTTCTTAAGCAATCTCAGAAATGGCTGTGACCTGAAATTGGAAATCTTGTAAACACCCATCCGAAGAAAATGTGTGCAGTTCTATCTTAAAGAGATGGTACATGTTTAATTATCCCAACTTCTTCTAGGAGAATACTATTAACATACACATTAGCATCGTCCCATTGGTTCCTCCTGCTGCTCCACCTTAGGGGCAGCAATAGGAGCTAATCTTATTGCTCCCATGCGCATAATAATGAAATTTTGTCTTGTCTCTAAGGCATTGTTCTTTGGTCTAAAGTACAGCAAGAAACATTTATTTTTGTGGGTGGGTTTTGTTTTTTTTTTTTAGAATATTCCTGACCGACCTGTTTAAAAAGATTTTAAAAATTAAAATTCTTCCTATGTGAATATCAGAGCCTGCAGAATACATTGCTTTGACTTGTGAATCGAAATTAAGCAATTGTGCAAATAAATTGCTCTGTATTCACATATGGAATACAGTACACTGTAGCTGTGGGTGTATTCATCTCTTTGAAAAACTGGAAGCCGTGGATTTTGTTATTTTTTCCTGCAGTTTCCATATAGGCTATTCTCAAAGAATAACATAAGAACAAACAAAGAGATATGGGTTTTAATATAAAATATCTTTGCCTTTTTCTTGCAGTGTTCTACAGACTATAATGGGGAGAGGTAAAAAAAAAAAAAAACCAACAACAAAAAAAAACAAAAACAAAAAAAACCACAGGCAAAAAATACATGTGAATTCAAGGCTACTGAATTAAGGGAGGTTGTACCAACATTTCCCCCACTGTACATTATTTGTATTCAAGGTTTTTGAAATGACATTGTAATCTGATGATGCACCAGCCTATTATATTGTCTAGCAGGACAAATATCCTTGCGTTTTCTCTGTAGAACTAACACAATTTTTCCATGTCAGAGGTGCATAATATCCTGGCGGTCATAAGGAATGATGCTATTAATCCTCTTGGGCAATCTCCAGGTCTGATTATTAGGGAAATAAATTTGCATGCTGCATATGAGCTAGGTGAATCACCGAGAGCACAAATTATATTTCCTGACAGCAAGTTAGAGAATGGAGCCACATCGCTTTTTTATCTTTTTTTTTTTTTTCCCCCCTCTGAAAGCTATAGAATTTCAATTCATTACATGAGATTGGTTAGAATTCAAGTCTCTTTTTAAGTTGATATTAAGTTGAGTCTGTTATCTCTGTGAAGGCTAGTAGGTTCCCCTGAGTATCCACCTAATCACTACTTAAAAAAATCGAAACGTATAGTTAGTGTCATGATTTAGGTACCAGAGCTACTTTATTTATCAGTGCAGAGTGAGATAATTTCAATTTGAGGCTCTGTAGCCCTCACGAATTTAACCGTCTTGAAAGCTTTTTCTCCTCTCTCTCTTTCTCTCTCTGCCCCTTTCTCCCTCCCTTTCAGCGTGCATATTGTAATAATGGTTATTCTGGGCACCTGTTTCACTGTTCTCCATGCATTTTTTAGGCTGGTTTATTTATCATTTCATATATTTCATTGAATGTTTTGAAGATTTTTGGGTGAAATGCTTTTTTGGCTTTCAGTTAAGAAATTTGACTGTATCCTCTGTGCCAGCAGTACTGCCAGGCGTTTCTGCTTTTCATATCAAGGATGAATGTATTTTTATTATTTTTACTGTTTGGCATCTGAGCAACCTTTTTGCATTATTAAATCCGAACAGGGAGAATGATAGCAAATGAGAGGAGAATAAATGGCTTCATGTCCTGATGTATTAATTAAGCAGACATTTATTATAATCAGGGTTTTATAGATGTTGTAAAAAGGTATTTTTTCTTTCATGATATACATCCACGTATGGTAGCTTTTGTGAGCTGCTTTGGAAATTTCCAGGTTTAGTAGAGTTCTCTTTGAAATCCTGATCGCAGTGCTGTACTGAATATGTAGACAACAGGCACAACCAAGCCCCATATGTCGTGAGTATAGACCGATCTGGCTTGGAATCGAGTGAGCAACGTCTTGATTAAAGGTGGTAGTCTATAAATCCACAGGGATCAGGTACAGAGCTGAGTTTCAGGGACTCTGAAATGTCCCCTGCTCCCCAGTGGAACTGAGCAAAGCTTGACGACATAGAGAACCTCTACCCTGGTCAGAGCTGTAGGTATGATTGAAACAACAAGAGACAGGTAATATGCCTGATAATGCCAAATCTGAAGTGTCCTTCATCATTTACTTATTCATGAACTACAAGCAACAGTACCGAAAGGAAAGGGATATATCTCTGATTCATGATTTCATGCGTTGCCAAATATACAGAAAGGAAGCACTTTTAATCATCTTACATGAAATCTATTTAGGATTTGTCTATTCTCTCATCCGTTGGGTTTCTTTATGCTTCCTGAGCATAGCTGGTGCCATTACTTTCCAGAACAAAGGTCCTTTTTTTTTTTTTTGTTTTGTTTTGTTTGGGTTTTTTTGTTTGTTTTATTAATTTTCTTCTCAGCCTATGGGCTGTGCTTATTCACAGACAGGAAGTATTTCCCACATTTAGGAAAAGGAAATAGCCTTTGGAGAAAATTCAAAGCCAGTCCATCAGGGAGTGACTTGCCTGTTCAGAGTGTTATTTCCTATTCCTGAATAGAAACATCAGACTTATTTTTGGCATCAAATAGCAGTGCTGCTATAAACACTAGCCTCTTTAATTCCCATCTTTCAGTGGACATTTATGCTAGTAACAGAGGGTGTTTGTTGCTCTCCTGAAATGGGAGCGGGCAATTAAAAAGGGGAAAGTTTTTATAAAACTGTAAAGTCCTCTCTGTTCTGTTGTCTGTGACCTAGCAAAGATTGCACTGATACTTCTGACCCCAGCAATGAAAATGAGGGTCCTATTTAAACGTGAGTTGTCTGTGATTTTTGGAAGTCATCAGCTCGGTATCTGCCAGCAGAGCCATGACCAGTACCCATCACAGGGCTGCCTTTTCTCAGTCTGCTGCAGAGGAAGCCGGCAGGAAAGTGATGGGTGTTTTAATGGGCACTCCTTTGGGGGCGAGGACAGAGCATAAGGCCGTTTATGTCTTTAGAAACTGTAATAAATACGTAAGATCAGATGGTGATATTGCAGAGAGAATGGAATCTAGAGACGCTTACTCTGGCGGCTTCTCTGCAGCACTAAATCCCAAACACTGTGTGGGTAACGACTGGTGGAAAGGTCAGGGTAGTAAGAGTCATGAATGAACCAAAAGATGGCAACTAGTAAAGCTTTTGTTTCAAACTTTATCTATTACTGTCCCACATCATCACACAATCAGAATACTCTCATGGAAATAAAAGCGTTTTCAACTTGAATAGACATACAGGGGAAAAAAAAAAATTGAATTGAAAAGATTAAAAGCACTGGGTTTTTTTCTGGGGAAAAAAAATGACCAAGCAAAAGAAGTGGGTCTCATCAGTTGTTCCTTTGGTTTTCTCTTTGTCCATAAACGTCCACGGTCCATCTGTATCTAAAACTTTGCATCTAGCAGATCTCTGCAGGCACACAAGGGAAACCTGCTTAAATCAGTTGTGCCTGCGTGTTCTGGGTTGTCACATGGCCACGTGTGCCAGTGCAGCAGGATTTAGCAGGGCAGCTTACTCTGCTGCCATTTCTAAACCACCAAGAAATCAGAGTATTTTACCAACTGGAACTTTCACCTTTGGTACAGAGAGGTTTTCCTGAAGGTTCATAAGCTTAATGCAAATGTGTATAGCACAAAGCGTGTATAGTATTGATCCCAGGGGGCTGTTGCTTGGCTCTTATAAACGTGAGCAACCTTTATTACTCCTGGAACTCTACCTGGAAATTAGCTGCTACATTATCCAAACTCTTGTGTCTTCCATTAAACTTCTGATTCTGTCTGTAGTTCACAGTATTTGGGGTTTAGTAGGAAGAAACACCAGACAACACTCTAAAAACCAGAAATAATGATACAGAGCTCCCTTTCTGGCTTTCTTATAATAAGTTTGAATAGATAAGGGCATCTGAGGTCTAGAAGGGGCCAGTTCTCCCGGCTGCTTATTCTGGGTTGTGAACCGAAGAGGTTGGCACGCACAGCTCGGCGCCACATCTACAATTGCTTGTGGATGCGTCCTAAGAAGAAAAGTGAAAGGGAGGGGGAAAGTCCCAAACCAACCCAAGCAAACAACAGAAGCCCTCAACCCGGAATATAACCCCTGGGCTAGATGTGTTAGAGGGAAAAATCTTGCTGCATCCGTGCCACTACTTGCAGTCATGTGTAGCTGAAGGCTTTGGCTTGCATTCTGGGCGACCACTGTGTGCCATCAACTTCTTTCTGTTCAGTGACCTATCATAGCAAAGAAGGAATTTCACGTGGCCTGAAAAACTGACAGAACAGTTCACCTTTCAGGGAAATGTAATATTTTCTGATAAGGAGCTTATGTTAGTTTTCTTAGCAAATAGCCTGAAAGCATTTCTGTCTGTGGCATTTCTAGATGTGATAAGTTGAAGGAAACATCCTTGACCATGACTTAACCAAATAGGCCATTTGTTTCATTGGGTAGCTGTTTCCAGAAATGTAAATAAATGGCAACTTAAGGGTGATATAAAATAAATGATCACAGCGACAGCCCAGAGCTGCATTGTTTCAGAAAACACAAGGCACTATTTATGGAGCTGTAAACAGAGAAGTGTGTTTATTATTGCACTTGGAATTAAATCAGAAAGCCAGAAAGCTGAAGTTTTGGGAAAGATTCATCCAAATTTTTGAAGTTCTTTGGGTTGGGTTACTGCTAGTGCTGCATGTTTGTTTTGAAACAAATCAGATGTTTTTGTGAGGGCAGTGTGCCTATCTTGCAGGGCCTAATCCTGCCATTTATTTTGCTATCTCCTTGATGGGGGGGAAGCTGTAGAGGAGATAGTGCACACAGCTACGGTCATAAAATGTCCCGGTTTCATTTTATGGGCAAGTTTTGAATACTTTGAAAGTGTAAATTGGGAGCTAAGTGTGTCTCTGCAGAAATGAGTCCCGGTCAGAGCCCTGCAGCCAAACCTTTGTGACCTCCTTTGCAGCTGTTCCTGGCCTGCGGCTGATGTCTGTGTACACTGAGCTAACCTGCGACGTATATTTGCAGGGTGAACGGAATCCAAGCCTGGTCCCCTATGGTGCCACTGGAGCCTGGTTTTGTGGCTGGAGTTATTCTGGGATGGATTTAGATGCTTTTGTCCAAGGCAGTACCTAGTTTTCAAGAAAGATCACTGAATTAAATAGCGTTATTGGTAATCACGTGCCACTTGGTTTAAAACTGCCACGCTCATTAACAATCCTGGTAATAGAACAGTATTTTTGCAAGTCTCACCTGTACCATATGTGCCTCTCTGAAGGAAACATGCTTGGCTCATCTAATGCAGTCTTATAAACTGTATTACACACCCTTTACATTGAAAATGCTTTTCCCCCCACTGTTTTACTAGTATTCCTAAACTATTGTACGGCATCTAAAAACGGATTGTGTGCAATGACATTAGAGAAGGGGCTAGACTTTCTGAGCTGCTACCAGTGACATATGACTGTAGTGACAGACAGTCAGCAGTATTCAAACTGAATTAATCTGAAAAAGCAGCAGACTTCAATGTGGGGTTTAGGAGGAGGCTGAGCAGCTACATATTTACAAAAGGAATGTCACTGAACCATCTTTCTACCCAGGGATAGCCTATGGCTACTTAATACTTTTAAACCAGTAGTGGAAGGATTAAATACACCTGAAGTCAGGTCTTTGAGGCCATTTCCCTCTTGTGCTTTCTTTTCCTTACTTGAGTTGCACCTCAGCAGCTATTTTTTTGAAGGACTGTGAGAAAGGGTGGGTATTCTGATACCTTTTATTAGAATTGCACAGAAGTGGGAGAATCCTCACAGAGATGCAGGCTCCTTTTTCTGTTGCCTTTGAAAAGTTAACACATGTGAGGCTACACGAGAAACAGACACTGCAGTGGAGGAGGAGGGATATGGTAATAAAGGTGATAGTGATACCTTAATTTAACAAATATGCAGTGCTAATTACATAAATATATGAGAACTCCAAAATCTTCTCATCATGTGTGTCACACAATTGAAATATTTTACAGCCTAATTCAAGATTATACAGTAATAATGTTATTTTATATTGGCTAGTTGACAAGCATAGGCCAGGGCTGTCTATCAAATAAAACTGTTGTGCCAGATTGTATCTTGGCGATAAGCACAAAAGAAGAGCCAGTCAAATTCTGTTTACATATTAATCACTGAATCAGATTTAGTTCTGTACTACAGACATTTCCTTAACTGGTAGCTGTAAAGGGGGAAAAGACCTGTTCGTGCTTGGGTAGGCCCTATTTTAAACAACGATATCTTTACAGGAAGCGTCCGTGAAGCTCCAGAACAGGGTTTGCAAATGTACCCAAGTGATCAGGTTCCCATTCAGGCAGATTTAGGCAGCAACAGCTTTTTGTCTTTTATCATTATCAAACTTTTTTTTTCCCCCCTTTTTCGCTCACAGAGTTTAGGATAGGCGTGTTGAAAACTGGCAGGATTCCGACACTTTAACACAAGAGGAGAAATAAAGCTCTAGGAATAGCTAAGGTGATGTTATCATCTACCAAACAAAAATGAGCACGGTAGCCAAAGGAGAAAACCTGGACAGGTTCAGTGGCATAAAGTAGAAAACACTGTTTTCCCCACTCGGAAGTACACCGTTGGTATTCACTTGCTCCAAGCCATTCATTTGTCAGTCTCAAATCCCAAACTCTCCTCCCCTTGCCACCACAGTTAAACAGCACTGTTTTCAAAATCAAAGTCTGAAATCCTGGCCTGAGTGAAGGCAGTGGAGACGTCAACTTCAGGTCAGTACAAAGGGATGTTGCATTAGATGTGCCTGCTCAGACTGGACTGCCAGTCTGTCCAGCCCCAAAACCAACTTTGGGGAATACTCAGTACCAAATGGCTCAAGGGAAGACAAAGACATTCTTTATTGCCCTAAGATGATGTTTCTCTTCAACCTCAATCAGTCTATGGTTCATTTCTGTCACAAAGCATTAGGGTTTTCAGCCTTTCTAAGATATTTATCTTAATCCTAGCTAGGATGTCCTCATTATTCACATAAGCATCTAAATTAAACTATTTTATATCACATTAAGTCCTTAGCCAGAAGGATATCTTGTGGCAATCAGTTCCATAGGTTAATTATGAACTGTGTAAAATAATATTTTCCTTATTGGTTTTCACATATGTTGTTTTTCAGTGTTGTTGAATTAGGAGCGGAAACTAAGAACAGGCAATTGATCTAGTCTGTAACTTTCATTAACTCTCTCATGTCCCCTTTTTATTTCTCTTCAATAAACCAAGCAGCCCCAATCTTCACTGTCTTTTCGTCTGCCACTGATCATTTTTGTCGCCCCTTTCTATTTCAGCTTTGTGGTTTTTCTTTAGATGAGTTGAATATAGCTTGGTGCAGCATTTTGGATAGGATACACTGTCCAGTTATTCAGTGACATAATATTTTAGCGTTAATTTCCATCCTGTTCTTTACACAATGCAACAACACATTTACTTTTTTTTTGACTGCTGCTTCCAATTCTTCCGCTTTTTTTGTCAAGTTGTCCAAAGTGGCACATGTTTTCTCTTCCCTCTCTTTTTCCCAAGCGGTTAGTTAATTTACAACCTAGCCTTGTGCATGAGTTTTGAAAATTAGTCATTCAAATATGCATTACCTTGCCTTTATGAACAGTGAATTTCATCTGTCTTCAGATGCTGTGCATCTGTCTAGTTTTTCTGATCTTTTGTAATCGTGAGTAACCTAAATATTTTTGTGCCCTGTGCAGATTTTGCCACCTTCCCTTCTCTTTTCTAGACCGCTAATGAATATATTAAACACCCGTCCTAATACTGACTGATGAACCACTTCATGGTGAGCCTTTTAGCGAGCTACTAATCAACAGTTTATTTCTGTCCTTTTGTTTCTGTCTCTGGCTGTCCTTGTTTAACATACAGATTTATTTTCAAAATGTTGCTAGTTCTGCTGATAGCCCCCCTGCAGGGTGTGGGAACGAATGTGTGATTCTGAGCGCAGATGTCCGGTGCTACCCAGCACTGATACCCTAATACAGCATTCACAGGTCTGGTAAGGCTACGAACAGGTCAGCTCTGGTGCAGAGAAGTAGACTTGATTAGTCCCTGGAAATAGGGACTGTACTGGCACAGTTAACTTGGCCTTATTCATATGCTCCCCCAAAAAAGAGAGAAGAGATTTATTTATGAAGCTTACTGAAAAGAGACTTTTTTTTTTTTCCTTCCTCCCCCCACCCCCAAATTTAAACCATGTTTTTAAAAATAAAACTGCTGTCCAGCCAGGCTAAGTGGATATATGCCACGAGGCCCCTTGCAGCAAGACTGAGGGTTTGCACTAAGGTTCCAGGAGCAAAACAAGTAACCCTGCTCCCAGAACTGTTATTTGAGTTTGCTTTAAGCCAGTTGGTCGCCACCTTTCAACAGCGACAGTTGACATACCCATGGTGCTGCCCGCAGCTACTTGCAAAGTATTTGGCACTGAAATGAGCATCATACAGTGATTATTATTATCATCATCACCTCTGTTTAATAGTTGAATGTTGCTGGAACCTGGAAAATGGTGGTCAGCCCCTGTGTTTTTCTTCTCGTGTGATTTTAATGGCCTGGATTCAGTTTTGTCAATATACAGCACTTATTGTAACTTTAGTGGGCTGTAGTTTGTTCCAGTTATTGAAATCAATTCTCTTATAGCTCTAGCACTTCCTCACAGAGAGGGTGATTAGACACTGGAATGGACTGCCCAGGGAAGTGGTGGAGTTGCCATCCCTGGAGGTGTTTAAGGAAAGACTGGATGTGGCACTTAGTGCCATGGTCTAGCCAGTAGGTTGGTGATAGGTCGTAGGCTGGACTTGATCTCAGAGGTCTTTTCCAGCCTGAATAATTCTGTGATTCTATTGTCAAATAGAGATGTGCTTCCATTTCTGAGTGGGAAATTGAGGCATGGAGAGATTTTGACTGCTGACAGAGAAGGTTTGTGTCAGACAAGGGAGGACCTGCTCTTTAGTTTTGGGCTGTTGTTCCCCCTCCTGGGCTGAGCTATGCGACATGTCTTTCTCTGAATGCCGCATTAAGTGTGGTTCAGCAGGAGCTACAGCAGGGCTTTGGAGAAGATTAACATGCCAGGTCTGATGGGAGGAAGCAAAATGGGGCGAGGACATGTCAGCTTGCATCGCGCCCCTGTTGTTCACAAGTTCAAGTCCCCAGCCATCAACCCCTCTCTGTGCTCGGCTCCCCGCACGGGCTCTGTTTCCTGCCCTAGCTCCATTGTGTGCTTGAGTGGTGCTTCATACCTTAAAGCTGTTATTTTCAAGTTTTAATAATATTTTGCAACTCATTTCCTGTTTCTTAGCTGACAGCCTTTCCAAAAGTAATCTTTGGCAGGTACTAATTTGGGTGATGACCACTTGATCTACATTTTTGGTGGGTAATTACTGAGTCAGAAGCGAGCAAATTTGATATCCCCTGACAGTCAGTAAGGCAGGCATTTTTACTACCTGCTCATTAGAGATTCACTGGTAGTGAAATGCCCTGAATTTTGTTACTCCTCTCAGACATAAGAAAAATCTGTCTGTTAAGTACCAGAAGTTACTACTTATGTTTGTCACACTTACATAGTTCAAAATGCATCAGCTCTTTGAACAATAACTTTTTTTTTTTTAAGGCTAGGTGCTTTGGTATAGTGCAACTACCATGAGATCAAAATTTCTATGGCTTCTGAAGCTGGATGCAGTCCTGCATCCAATGTCTTCCACAGGCATGTTGTTTTACAGTGATAAGTGAATCTCAAAAGATTTGGAGGCCCGATTTGGAAAAATGCCGGTAAGTTCGCAAACTGATGCTGAGTTGCTACAAACTACTGGAGCCAGATTCGTTGGTATGCTCTGTCAGCTTTGCTTCGCTCTGGTGATACAAAGCAGCTGCAAATCCAGTTGTGCTGGCCAGTTAAGCGGGGTCTACGGCCACCTTCTGTTACCAGAATAGCCAGAGTACACCACTGAGTCTTGCCCTCTGAATGGCTTCTGTACATGAAATTGGGCTGGGTATCTCATGAGAAAAGGGGGCCATTCTGAGATTATCAGCACAGCTTGCTTCCTTGCATTACTTTGGCACTAATCTCTGCTTCCCGTAAGACCCTGTGCAAAAGCAAGCAAAAAGAAAACATAATGTGGGAAGAAATAGCCAGGCTTCTTTTCAAATGTCAGAGATTCAGATTTATTTTGAGTTTTAGAAGAAATGTGGGATAGGGATATTTGCCAGATTCTTGGCCTCCCCATCTGGCTTCTATGAGCTACCTTTTTATTCCCTCTTTCCCAATAAGTTTCTCCAAATCGTGGAGATCAAGTCCCCGCAGCAGCTCCTCTGAGAAGCAGCTTAGGTAGGTTGAGAACCTAAATAAAACCTGATCTTTGTTTTTGAACCGAGAAGCAGCTGGTATAGTGCCTATTTTTTTTCCAGTTTGTTTCCAAAATATCTAAAGATATCCAAGTTATTTTGAATGTGATGATGCACCTGAACCAATACTTTTCCTGGAACACTGAAAAAAAGCCTTCTCTGCCTCCATCGTTTACATCTTATTCCTCAGTGTGAGCCTCTCCGTGTTCGTAGATCATCATTCACTTAGACTTTTTCCTGACCACTGGTGCACACTCGGCTGTCCATCCTTTTTGTTTGTCTCTTGGCACATGTAGTCAGTCTGCCTCGGCTGTGCTTGTAGTATCATTGCTTTGGTGACAGCATTGAGGATAGAGTCTTCAGCGTTTAGTATGTGGCTATTCAAGTTTCTTTTGAGCAATATTGATTAAATACGTTTAGTCTCTTAATGTGGTTTAAATACGTATGGTGTGTTGTGCAGTCCCTCCACAGAGAGGACAGAAAACCAGTCCTCAAGAATTCCATCAGAATTCATTAGGGTTTTGATGAATTGCAACTGCTAAGAAATTGTCTCCCAGGACTTGGAAATTAGTCAGTACCGAACAGTACAGATGTCAAATCACCTAAAGAGAATAAAACTGCAAAATACTGGCTGAGAGAATTGTCTGTTACAGAAGTCTGGAGGAATGGTTTAAAAAGAAAAAGTAAATCCCTTCAGAAAGGGATTGGACATCACGGCGATATAGCTTTACTTTCTCGAGAAGTGCTTTCTGAGGGGGTGCGTGCACAAAATTATCAGGGAGAATATTGATTTTAGTCTCTGAATTTGATTTCAAGGTTTGGATTGATTCAGTCTAAATACATTGAGTTTGAAAGATATCCAACCATTTATTTCAAAGTGCCATTTAAAAAAATATTACCCTGTATTAATCTAGTGAATAGTATTGTAAGTGCTACAGTTTATGCTTATTACATGTATTGAACAGGTTCCAATATCTCATACAGAATAAATGGTAGAAATAGGAAAAAATTCTTTTGATTCTTCAAAACTGTATCAATCATTTCCTGCATCAGCTATCATGTCAATACGTGTGCTGTATCAGAGGAAAACCATGCACAAATCTATATCACTGACAACATAATTATCTTTTTAATTGTGAAAACTATGTATGTATCCTTTGTTTTCTGATGGAGACAATTATTTGAATATCACCACGTGTGAAGAAGGGCGGAGACGTCATTTGGAAAGCCCAGTTCTAGTGATCTGTATAACAAGCGGTGTTTACAGACGCTCAAGCTTGAAGAACTGGGCATGGATAGCTGCTTTGCAAAACCAGCCAGTGCTGGTATTAGACTGGAGTCTATAGGACTGTGGTGGACCCGCTATGGGAATGCTCTCTGGCATAGCTGCCTTGACCGTGGTTCAAATACACACTGATCCTTGCTGGCAGTTCTGTCTGTTGTGTCAACAAAATGAACATGTTTTCCACCTTACAGGACATGCATAAATTAATAGCTTCAGGATAACTAGACTACTAATCTACAAAAGAGACAATGAAAGTTTGGTATCGTAGTCCTTAAAATGACTGTGGTTCATACTAGTGCAGCTTCACAGATTTAAAATCCATATCCAGATTTCTAGCATCAGAGTTCAGGAGCAGTCTGGTCTATTTTGTTGTTGTAGTCTGTTATTCTGAAGCTTTGGGAGCGTCTGGATCTGAGATTTCGCTTTGATTTCCCCCCCCCCCAAGACAGGAGCGACTCTCTATTTGCATTTGGGATTTTGCTTTTGAACCTAATATTGGATTTTGAACACAAAAATCTAGATTAGATTGAATTAATTGTGGATTCTGGCCACTGTAGAATTCCACGGGCTCTTATACCTGCTTCAGATAGATCAGGAAACCGCTATTGATGCTACAGGCTTATCTATACGGTATTTCACAGAAACAGGAGGTACGAGAAATAAAAATGTGCAAAAGGAAGAGCAAAGTGTGGGATTAACAAATAAAAGTCTGTCTGTACTTTGTGGACTAGAAGGCTTGTTCCTCCGCTGCTAACTTGTGAGAGACAGGTCAGTCTGAGTGCAGTGAAAATCGTCCATCAGCAAAACCCCTCTGCTAAACTTATCCTTTTTGAAGTTTGAAAGTTAGTGTTTTCTCGCTGTATTTTAACATAGTTCAGCATCTCCTGGTTTAGATAAGGGACAGGAGTACCCAAGAAATAGGGTAATTTTGACCTTGACAGAATAAGAAAGCCCTGAAGACCTCACTCCTGAAAGGTTATCTGAAATGAACAAAACCTCATTTGAGGTTCGTTCAACTTGCATCATCATTTAAATCTGATTAATGCTAATAACAGTGGGTATAAGAACCTAATCTCTTTTTATGGAGTCTATACAATGCAAAAGCAGAAGAAATTCTTACAAGCCAAGGGAATATCGAATATAACTCTTCTACTTCTATTTGGCATGGTACTATTTCAGTTTGTTTACTAAACCACAGCGATGAAAAATTTCTGAAACAACACTTTCATGTAACCTAGTCTCTGAAGTCGTACTGTGAAATTCTAATTTTGTGTGCTTGATCTCCCTACATTTTTTACTAGAACAACTCTAAACCAGCTTTTACTGTTTACCCTAAAAACTACAAAAACATTGCTATTTTGTTACCTCCTTTTTTAAACTTTTTTTTATTATTATTTTCCCCTCCCCCACTTTGTTCCCTTGTACAGTTATCCAGTATTCAGGAAAGCATTTAAACACTCACTTGATTCCACTGATGTCAATGAGACTCAAACATGTGCTTAAGTGCCTACTGAATTAGGGCCCTGATTTGCATCATAAATACGCCACCATTGCTCTGGAGCAGTTGTAAGGCTCATCACTGGCAGCTTTTCCTGCTGATGTACCTCTTAATTCGTTGCTCTCACCCTCTGCTGCTGGCACAGGGTTGAAGGGACAATCAGGCCATAGGAGGTACCCTCTCATCCCTCCGCAGCCGCACCCTCGCTGCACACAGCCCCAGCACTGGTGGCACTGCTGGACCCTGGAGGGGTTCCTCTCTTCTGCCGGCCCCCCCTTACAGGAGGGCAGAAACCACAGACACTGTTGTGGCAGCATTTTTCCGCGCTTAAACAAGTTACAAGAAGATTATTTGAAGGTAACAGCCAGGTTATGTAACCCATAAAAGTACGAATGATTTACAAATATTTAACAAGGAAAAAACTAATTATGCTGCCCCTGTCACGGTAAGGGCAGGTTTAGAAGTGGTATAATCAATATGAGAATGTTAGCTGTAATGCAGTCTGTCAGCTCTTTAACCAACCAAAAAACTTCAGCCGGTCTGTAAACAGAATTGACCCTCTTTCTGCTGAATCTTGCTTGTGACAGCAATATTTTCTTTCATCATATTCCATATTAGCAGTTGTCTGTCTTGGGGTCTTGTAAGAACTCTATTACAGAAACATCTATTCTTCAAGTGAGAGAATTTGTCTCCAAGTATGGGAGCTACAAAGTAGCTATTGAAAGCAGTAAGAATTTTAGCTGATTCCCAGAAAACTAAACTCTGGTTTAGACCTCAGGTGAATCTCAGGAAGTTCATGAGAACTTGTCTCGTGCTGCTAAGGCTCGTGAAAACACACACCTTTCAGGTGAAGTTATTGTTTAATGTTTTACTGGACAACGCTTACATTCCTCCTTTGCACTATTGCTATCTGTCATTATTTTGGAGGGATATATATCTATCTATCTATATAGTATATATTCTGTTTAGAGCCAGTTGCCTCTAAAGGGGAGCTGATCTTCTCCCCAAGAGCCTGTCTGCAGTAGCTTTGTGGTGTTTGCTATCATGGCTTCTGGATGCACAGAAGATGGAAGTTGGAACCCGTTCTGCCCAACAGAAACTACTGAAATCTGACTGCACCTCATAGTGCAGGAAATTGTTTTCTTATGAGGTGCATGTGTTTTAAAAGAAGCAGCATTGCCATGTATTTTACATGGGTTATTAAATAACTGTATAAATTTAATGATTCAGATGTTTTGCATTATAACCTGGCATCTCAGGAGGCATGAAAATAGCACAGTAGGAAAATGTCATTGCATACTTCATAGGCAGAGCTGTTAACAAATGGAAATCCTTTTATAACTATATAAGAGATCCATCTTTAGTCCCCTGCCTGTCTCAACCTTCCACTGGCCTTCTGATGTGAATAAACTGTGACTAACATGTGTAATAGTTACAAGGCTGTTGGAACTGCAAGAAATCTTTACTTAGAAAAAAAAAAAAAAAATTAAAGAAAATCTCCTCTATAGTTTGGAATTATTATCAGTGCATGAAAATGGTAAGAGCCCTGTTTTGGCATTCACCTCGGAGAGCAGAGGGAGCAGATCACCATCATTTGATCTCTTGAAGAATGGATACTTTCTAACCTGGAAAGTTTAAGCACAGATCATCAATATTTCTGTACATAAAGTGCTGGGTGGGTATTGCTCCCCTTGATTTGTTGCTTGTTAGACTAGTTTTGGTTGGTTACAGCATTATACATTGTAGTAACTTTATTTTATTGCCACTGTCACAACAAAGCAAAGCTGCTATTATGTTATAACAAACTAAAGCTACATTTCTAAAACATCGCATCTACCCAAACTACAGTGCTATAACACCTAATTTACAGTTTATTCCAATCGCATGGACACAGGAAACATAAAATAATAAAAAAATACATTTTCATTGGCTCATCCCTGCAGAAGTCCTTTCTGGTTTGGCTGTTCATCATGCAGGAAGGCAAGCAAAATATATAGTCCGTAGTGGGTTTATATGGTAAGTGCACAAATATGCAATCTACATATTACTGCAGTACTGTCAGGCCAGGTCTTCAGTTACCCTGTGAGTCCCCGGCCAGAAGAATGCACACCCATAGGGCTGCTTTTGGTTCACGTCGGCTAATAGATACATAAAGTACTAGGGATAAACATGACTCTGTGCCACAAAGCATAGGACCAAGCTGCTGAGGCACCAAGATGAAAATAGAATGCAGACCTGAATTCTACCGAGTTATTTGCTGAACCTAATCAAAGTACCAGTTGCAGAAGTTTGTAGCTAAGTTCTCCTCATTTTCTTACTGTGAATTTCAGTGCAGCAGAGCAAAGCATAGAAGCTTTGATTCCGCCCATTACTTGGAAATCCACGTACATTCAAACGGCCTCATTAATGTTGACCGTGGTTAGAACCATTTTGTGTTGGAGCCTGAGAAGTCCACTGCAGAGACAGGCTGTATGGAAGGGCCTGTGTTGGGATGAAAGGAATGCTGTGAGGACATCTGGGAGGTACCCTCAATTCTGGCCTTTTTTTTCTAGCTATTAAGCACAGGCATCACAACGGGATTTTGGTGGGAGCAGGAGGTGCTGAGCAGATTGTCAGCTGGGATGATAACTGTGAATCTTGGTCCTGGATACAGCCACTGCTGTACCAGTTTACCATGGCCTTTATACGTGCTCCTGCAGCTATGGGTGGTCTTGCAGTCTTTGCAGCACTTTTATTGAGAGGCATTTGAAAGGGAGCTTGTGTATAGCGTGTTGGACATTTTACAGTGGTAAAATTGTTGGTCTCTGTCTGCAAAAGTTGCCAGCAGGAGCTTGACAAATAATTTGCAGTTAATAACTTACTTGATTTTTTCTTTTCCTTTTTTTCCTTTTTTTTTTTTTTTCTTTTTCCTTTACTTTTTGGCAGGTAGTCCTGCGGACTCATAAATTTGTTGTAAATAATTCCTAAGAGCAGGAAGCACTACAGCATTTCTTGAAAAGCTCAGAATAGCAAAAGAATGTGACAAATTCAGTAGCTGAGCCATCAGGATACAGAGAGCAGGTATCAAGCTGTGCCATGTGTACAGTCACGGTTGGCTTGGAAAGTCTCCTCTCGTAAAACCAAATTGTTCCACTAGGAAATGAAGCCAGGAGCCTTTTGCCTACAAAATTAAATTGTTCTTTTTTTTTTTTTTTTTTTCCCCCCAAACCAATTGCATTTTTTTGTTTTGTTTAATGAAACACCAGGCAGAATCTCTTTTTTTTTTTTCTCCTCCAGCTCTACTTGTCTTTTTCCTCTTGTTTCACCCTTCCTCTGCCCTCCTTCCACTTCAGAGTGTATGGAAAATCTCATCTTCTTTTCAGGCTATTTATCTTTTCCTCTCCAAAACAGTGTCCTCTAACCCGCGCTGTCTTCCACCAATATGAAGTTGGGCAAGGAAAGAGAAATATAAAGGGGACCAGGGACCTGGAGAGAAGTTGAGGACTTGAAGTGCCTAACAGTAACCAGGTTGCTCACTGACTGACAGAGTTGAGTCTGGCTGAACCTAGCTCTGGAAGAAATAGTTCAAACAGGCAAAAGATGAGATTCTTCATTTGCCCTGAGATTAGGCATTTAGATTGATGACTAAACTAAGAAGCATCTAAGAAGATATGTCTGCTTATTGTAAAATAGCAGAAATTGAAGGGCCATCCATACATAAAAACTCCCTTTCTCCTTATAAATCTGAGGCCCTCAGAGCCTGCAGTGCCTGCAGATGGCTCATATTTTAACATTTTTGCCTCAACATTATTCTTCTGGGGCATTAGAGTCCAAGTATGTGGAAAACAACGTTGATAGTTAGGATTTGGTGGTTTTGCTTGGTCTTATTGCACTGTTAGGATTGATTAAAAATGATAAGGCTTCCATCACCTGCTAATGTAAGAGCAGAACTGTTTTGCTAATGACAAAATTTCACACTCAGTCCTCTAAGACTTCTGCTGTGCAGTGCTTATCCAGGTGTCCTTCAGGAGGAATTGTGTCCAGCTGTTGAAGCTACCAACTTTAGTGATAATACGACAAGACTTTTCTGTGCTTTTCAGTGCAATTGCAAAGTTAGGTTGAATGGTATAAATACAGTCACAGGCTTTACCGTCTCATTCACGTAACATCCCTTACCATGAGAATATTTTTTCCCAGCATGCACTTTACTTTGAAGGTTCTATGTGATGTGAATTTGGTTTAAGTGTGTTCTTCTTACGTTGCTGCACAGCAACATATGCTTCAAATAAATGGGCTAATTCCTAGGCTTTTGGCAACCATGTATTCAAAGCAGTCTTGAGAGATACAGCCTTGGAATCAGAGACAAGATCAGTGCAGAATAAGGATCTGTAAAAAGTCAATACTATATTATTTCCTATTCCCACTATAAGGGAAAACCAGCAACATCTGAAATGACAGTATGTGCCACTTGTCCTCAAATGCTGGAGACTGACCACTGCAGCATACTGCCTGTACTCCTTGTGATACTGCAGCTACAGGTGTTTGGTGAGATAATCCTGCTCTTACTGCTGCCTTACTCTCTGGCTTTGATGTTGTTCTCTCCGGTGTCTGCAGGCCCTCCATGTTCGATATGGTGTTAGACTGGGTGCACTGGAGAACATACTCAAGGGGGCAGCCCTTCACTATACAAATGGGCCTTTTGGGGACTGTTCTTGGACAGGCAGCAGGTTTGTGAAGGGGAAACCATCAGAGGTCGAAGTGGAAGATTATTTTCTCAAGGGAAGTTGTGTAATGTGAAGACAGGAAAATGGGGAATCGGGGCTACACACACAAAAAGAAGAGTCTAGGCAAGTGAAAACCAAGGTGCATAGATAGTTTGGTAGAAGTTGAGATTGATCTGATCTCATCATGTGGGGATACAGGCTGGCATACATAGACTAGAATGCCTTTTTCCACTCTCTAACATATGTAATGGTAACCAAAGGTGAGCCACATGCAGAAGCAGAACCCAGTAAGAAATGTTTTTCACCTTAAGTCGCCTGCCGTGAGGGAGTTCTGACATACTGGTCTGTGCAATTAACTGAATTCCCTGCCTGTGGATGCACTGCCTTCCTGTAAATGAACAGCATGTCTAGCATTCAGGCTTACCTTGTCCTTCACATGTGGTCAGTCAAATCAATTATCAGCAACCTCAGAGCCTGATGCGTTGAGATTTCTCTATCTCTATATGCTATGCAAAGTATCTACAATGTCTTGTAGCAGGCATAGAGAAATTAAAAATATTGATAATTGCTTGGAGCCATCAAGCAAATTTTGCCTATGTTGCTGAGTTTTATTGTGGGCTATCAGAGCGATACAATACTCGTTTCTGATACAATGAAAGAAAACAAGGCAGCGATCTAGACTAGACTGGGCAGTAGGGTCTGCGCTCTGCCCCCAAAGGGACCTGGCAGGCAGGAGAACAGCGTGCTGCTGTCTGTCTTTCCAGCTTGGCAGTTCCCTCTGTTACTGTCACGATAATACTGGTCTTCATGTAGTCTTGGCTCATTTATGTTTTCAACACGCAAGTCAAAGTAAAGCCATTTCCCTCTGCCTTTCTCAGAAAACTCTTTAACCTCTCATATTTAATAATCAGCATAAATGTATGAAGATAAAATGTACAAGGTACTCATGGTGCATCACTGCCACTTAACAAGTGTCATGTATTTGTGGATATGCGTGTGTGTAAGGCAGAAAGAAAGCACGTGTATTTCTTGATTCTGCTTTGGCTTTGCTCATTTTGTGTCACCTCTTACATAAAGTAATAACAAAGTGAACACAGCACAGATTATGTTCATCTGTATCCCTGAAAGAATTGAAAAGAATTATTTATTTATTTCTCTGTGTGTATGTGGTCACAACAAAATGACTAACAATGCATAGGGAATATTGAGAGTCTCACCAAAAAAAAAAAAAAAAAAAAAAAAAAAAGGAGAGGGGAAAAAAGAAAAGCAATATATCTCCCTGTAAAAACATAAAATTAGGGGGAAAAATAAAAAAAGATTGTAGGCAGGAAATAGACATCAATTTCTCTGACTACCACAATAGAAGCTAACACCCAGGATGCTATCTTTTGTTAAGAAGCATCAAATTGTTATGTAATTTAACAGCCTGATTGGCAAGGCAAATTTGAGCTAAAGTAAGGTGTGCGTATGGTTTCTCAGATTCCAGGGATAATCATTTGAAGCTAATCCTTTTACTTTTCACACAGTCATCTTTACAAAAGTCTTTCCTTTAATGTTTGTATTATCTCAAATTGTTGGGTGACAGTATGTATATTTTTTGCATGTACATGATAAATTTAATTTATAATTAACCATCCGGATTAAGGCATCTAGGCAGGCAGAGGAATCTTCAGATGTTGTTAATTGTTTTCTGTAGGATGTGTTTCTTTTAAAGTTTTAATAATCACCAACTGAAGCTGAAGAGCATTTTTCATAGGGTTTGGTTTTTGTTTTTTTTTTTTTTGCAAGCCTACAAGTCCAATGAAATAGCTGAGCTTTTCAAATATTTTAATGGTGAAAGGCATGGTCATCCCAGTATACCACTTGTAAGGAGGCTGTGTTAATAGAGGGTGTTCAGAATATAAAGAGTGATGTATATGCTTGCTGTTATTTCAGATGCATTGGACAGGTTTATTAACAGAGATCATCTCTGCACTCTGCTGAAACACTAGGGGTTTTTTTTAGGTGCTGAAATAGGAGCTCAGCTCTTTGTAAAATCTAGAGAATACTGAGCACTTGGAAATGTGTCTGTGAGCTCATTTGAAAGTTTGGTCCATACTGAGAAGGCAAGGCAAGTAGCAATAATGTGGCACTAATTAAAAACCTTTTGAATATAAAGTGTTAGGAATTTTGATTCTTACAAAATTGCAGAAACTGTGCTTTTTTATTATGGGACAGCCCACACATCAGTGGACTTCTTGGGAAAAAAAGTTGAGTACTTCCAGAGTAAATCACTGCTCAGCATAAGTAAAATCAGCACCAGCCAGCCCATTAATACTACCCCAAGGTATTTAACACTATTTCACTTGGAAATGCAAAGCAGTTATCTCAACGTGGAATTTCTGTTCTCAAGGACTCGGTGAACGGTTTGGGGTTGTTTTTACTCCTTAGATTTGATGACCTGCTGTCGGTCTAGCTCTTCTTTACTGAGCTCTCACATATTGCATCTAGGTTGAAGTAAGTGCTGAAGACTGAGAACACAGTGATTTATCAAATGCGATGCGTTTTCCACTGGTGACAGAACATTTGAAACCTCCTTGGAAGAAATGATGGGGTTTTGCATGCATTTCTTCCGTGGAATTGCTGCCATCGTTAAAATGTTTTCCTTAAAAGAATGGTGGGAAGCAAAACCCAATTTATTTCTTAGTTAGCAACGATGTCAGTGCTTTAGGTTTCACTCATACAGGAGGAAACCATGGATCCAGTGGTGTGTAGCTCATGCAGTTGACTGTCGTGATGGAGAAAACTCTCCACACCCTGGGCTCTGGGCTTTGGGTGAATGCCATCTGCATTGCAAGTGAACTCTCTATCAGTATTTCAGTGTGCTTCTTGCTCTGCAGTAGAAGTCTTTGAAGAGAAAAAGTGTTATTAAGTAATATCAAGATTATCAAATCAGTATTGTCTGTTCGAACCGCATTAGCATCCCCTCTGTAATCTCTTAAATGCTGTTACTTTTCAACAGTGTCCTGTAACAAATTAAAGTGAAACTTTAATTTATATTTGATAGGATCCCAATTCAGGAGGGGGTTTCAGTCTCTTTTCATTACACCTCAGTGTGTACTTTGCTGAAAAGTGTTATTCATCCCCATTAGACAAATGTAGATGGAATTGTTGCAGTTATATGCCATGCATCAACACCTGCTCGTTTCGTTTCTTGTTAAAAATGTGATATACGCGGAAATCCGGTCACATCTGAAAGGGTGAAAAAAGGTATCGAAAGCAAAGCAAAGATTTTGTAACAGAGCACCGGAGCATACCTTCCAAAGTATCATTTCATAAAGCAGATCTAGAGAAGCTAGACCCTGGCATGTATTTTCAAATGAAGCCTCTTAGCATGTTTGAGGCTGCTTTTTGTGACCTGATGGTGATTTTAAATGGATAGATTTAACTAGAGAGGTTTTCTCGCACGTGACCTTTAAAAGGGAAAAAGAACAATGTTAGCATTCAACCCAAACCCCCTAGTCTGTCACTTTGTATACCATAGCATTACTAGCAAAATTTAAAGGAAAACTGCACCCATTTTGCTCAGCCCAGCAATATGAAAGTTCACAGGCTAAGAAGCCCTTGTCACCGTTTTTAAAATTACAATTGGCATTCCTGAGGAGGTGGCCGCTTTAGTGAAACGCGATCTGTCTGTTCTCGCTGGCTGGCCAGCTGCCCTGCTTGGGAATGTCTATCACGCGCCCGGCTGCGGAAGTGCTACCTGAATTATCAAAACATAGAATCGTCCAAAGATTACGTTCTCGCTTTGGGGGATGCAGCACAGGCTGCAGATGAAAACAGGCACTTCTTCTCTTTCAGAAGAAACCGAGCTGTTGCAGGATGGATTTGGACTGTCTCATGAGCGGTTTGGTATGCTGGGGCTTGTTTCTTGACTGTGCTTTCCTGTTGCCGAATGCCCCCTTTGGTTCAAATCCAGTAATTCCCTGGCCTGTGTCATTAAGAAAGCAGGTTTCCAGTTGGAAAGAAATCGTAAGCCAACACAGTGATATTTGTGTGAATGTGAACGTGGCCTGAAACAGCTACCTTGTGAGTAGTTAGGTACCCTGATGCATCCTGATGGTCTGCTGACTTGGAGCAATCCTGCTGGCCATAAAGTTTTGAAGACAAACTTCTTGCTTCTCGCCTACGTACGAACTCTAAACAAATTGGAATGGCATGCTGTTAAACACCACAAATGCCAAATACTGATATTTCCAGGCAGAACTTGCAGTCTGAGTGAACAAGTCAGTGAAGAAGTTCATAAGGAAAGAGTACAGGATGTGTTATTAAATGAGCCATGATTGGGAAAGCTCATTCTTTTAAAGGCAGTGAAAAGGAGTGACATGCAGGTAAAATAGCACTGTGCTACAAGAGTTGTCTAGTTTTGATGTGCTGTTGATGCCATTTGTAGTGTAGAAGAGCAGAATACTGCAGGTTTACCTGCTGGAGTTTATTGCATTTCATCTTTAGTCCTGGATTCAGCAAATTGCCAAAAAGGAGGTGAGTGCATAGCTCACCATTGAATGGGGCCGTACCTGCTGGAAAGAGGCGTGACCTCTTGGACAGCTGACGTGGAAGAAAGAATATCAAGCTGCAGATGCCATTCAGAACAGTATGACCTTGACATAAGATAACCTTGCCTCCAGATAAGGCAGAGATGGGCTTTAGGCAATTCTTCTGTAAAGCATGCTCATAAAAATGAAGGCTGGTGTCCATAGCCGTGTATGGGTTCAAACTTCTTTAAGTGCTTTTAAGATTTCCACTGATTGTTGGGTTTGACATCATGCGCAATACTGGCATTGAGGAAGCTTTGTGTAGAAGATGAGGTATATGAGTTCACCGCTTGTTCAACGTTTCAAAGAGCCATGCAAATTACACGTAATTAGCTAATACTTCATCTGTGATGAGTTGCACTAACACCATGAAAGACAATGAATGTTGGCTGATTCTTGTTGGTGAGGTTCTTGTCCTAATAGTTTCCTTTCACAGGCAGTACCTTCTCAGAGCTGGCCGGGCACCAGTTTCTGTCTTTGATCTGATGCGGGTATTTTTGAAAGATGTGCACTGCTCTCAGTAGAGTTAAGAGATCTTTATTACAATCTAGAAATATTGCAAACTACATTGAAATAGGGTTTTCAGGCAGCCTCCCATATAAACTTTTAGATTGTTGAGCTGAGCAAAACTGGTATCATTTTTCTTTAAAGAAAATATTTTGCTCTTGAAAACATCAGTTCTTTGGAATAATAGGTAAACTGCATGTTTACCTGTGTTGTTCATAAACATCTTCTTTATGCGTCTTCACTGTTGTGATAAATTAACTGGGTTTGTTTTATATTTCCTTACAGTTTACTTTAAATAATCCTTCACAGTCTTTCACCGCAAGACCACATAAGATTCCTTTTTTAATACTCAGAATGCTGAAATAGCATTTTGAGCACAGACTGTAATGCATAACAAGTGTATAATTTCTTATTGGGAATGCTGTGCAAAAAAACTTGTTTTCCTATCAGCCAGTCTAAATTTTTTGCTTAATTCACTAGAACCCCTGTGTATCTACAGGGGTAATTTATAATTAGAGCTGCAGCAAGCAGTGTGCTGGAGAGGCATACGTTCTTGGACAAGCCTGTTAGGCTGCGCTCCAGATCTGAGCCCCTGCACGCCTCCATTTGGCCAACAGCCTTCAAGCTGGGCTTACAGTTTAAGGAGGAACTTTTCTGGAATTATTTGAAAAGACAGTAGCAAGCTCCCTAAGCTCCGGACCCCTTTGCAAATGAGCTAGGAGAGGGGCACGCATGCCTCTGTGTGTGTGTGTGTGTGTGTGTCTGACATTATCCATCTCTATTAACCAGGGTTCTGTGCAGTTTGGTACAGGAGGTGGTGTCTTTTATTCCGCTAAGCATCGTGCACATTTATGGCACTATATAAATAATAGTAATACGGCAATAATCTAAGTCATTCCATCAAGGTCTCACACTCCAAAGATTACCCCCATGATTCTGAGTTTTAAAAGCCTCACATTGAAAAGGAGAGGAGGGAAAGGAAGAAATAAGAAACCAGATTCTGCCTTTGTGGCTGATTCAGCAGTTGAGGGTTATCATGGCTTTGCATACTACCAAAACTTCTGCATGCTCCCAAGAGTCTCTTGATGTTGCTTATTATTTTACTTGTCTATGTTTTTACCACAAAACCACAGAAAGGAAGAGCGGTAGGAGTGCGAGGGAGGAGGGAGAGAAATTAAAGAGATGAGGCATGTGAATTACATCATTTTATTACTGCTGAGCAAATAAGAGATTTTTATACATACATTTTACTACCGTCTGATGAAATTGGCGGGAAGCTTTTCAGTGATTTTGGATCAGGACAGCAGCTGTTAAGTCATCAGACAGTGCTACTACCACAACGCTTCCCGCTAGTGACTTGCAAGGTACAAGTCGCCCCTGCTGCTGCTATTTGTGCTATTTGTTTAAAACTAAGGCCCATGCTAGGCAAGTGATGTTTTCAGTCATCTTTTTTTTTTTTTTGCCTTCCACTTCATCTTTCTGCCCCCATCTAAGTCTCCAGGCTGCAAATGTTTGCACAAGATTTCTACATGACATCCATTCAACTTTGGCTCGCAAGCTTTACAGTCTTTCACAAGCAGAAGAAAATCTTTGCTGTCAGAATAGCTGTTTCCCTAACTCATCTTCTCTTCCCTATGTCCTTAATTTCTCCAGGAATTTCAAATATCCTTTATGTCTTTTCCTGACAGGTATGGAATCATGGCTATTCTGCATATAGCGTTTTGTCTACTTCTTCAAAATACAAAATTATTGGCAGGCTAATCTGTAACATGGGAACTAAAAATGCTTATGTAAACGCCTTACAGAACTGCAGTATTTTGGACATAAGAATTGTTGTCTTTAACGTGTGGTTTGACTCAGTAGATAGACTTGGATTAAAAGAGTGTGTATGTGTTGAAGAGGAAAGCCTTAGAGCTGTCAGGATTCTTAATATGGTCCAATTTTGAATCAGGAGACTCAGACTGATCCCCCAGTGTTCTTTATTCACCATCAAAAGTAGTTCTTATATTTGCAAGGGGCAACAAGGAAAAAAAGTTAGATTCAAAATAATTGGGTGAGGTGCTTTCCAGGAGAATTAATGTAACAAGAGCCGCTAAACTTATTGCACTTAAAAACACAAATAAGAGTGGTAGACAGAAGTTGTCAGTAGGTGGTCTCTTAATATCTCACCAGTTTTGAAGTTATGAAAAGGAGCAAGACTTTTTGAAATCTAGAAAAGAAAGAAAGAAAAGCTAGAAACCGAGTGAAAGAGCAGAGTCGCAGCACCGGTGACCCGAGAAACCTCATTGCTCCACTTATACTGGCACAATGTCATGTTCTCAGCCACTCTATCACCAGCAAGGGAAAAAAAAAAGCTTTTCCTTCCCTTTTAGTCAAAGGCAGTGGGTAAGCAGAGCACGCGGTTCAGAGGGTCATTAAAAAGCATCAAAGGAGGCAGCCTCATGATGGTAATAAGACGGCTGCAAGGAAATAAAGTGGGCATTGATCTGCACTATCGAGTGTGACATTTTAACCGAAGCTAAAAGCCAAGAGCAGATCTAGCCCTCTTATTCATCTGCCTGCCTGTTTTAGTAAATTGTCTTTTTTTTTCCTCCAACCAGTGGCCTCAGAGGTCACTTCATATTAGCTGGCTTGTTAATACCGAGGCAATCAATACTTAATCAACAAGTAATGGGATTTTGCAGTCATCCTGTATGATCTTTCAATAAAGCCCTGAATCTATCTCAGCCCATTCTGAGCCTGACTAAAGGTGCACGATTGCTGCAGAGCAGGGATTTGATGGTCTGATGCTCTTAGGCTGATCTGCATCTGATTAAGACACCATGCAGCCACTGTCCTTCACCCTTTTGTTCCTTTATCCCCATATAATGTAGCATGGCACAGAAATTCGTCATCTTAGCTTTTAGATACAACAGCAAAGGAATTAATATTTCCTTAGTGCATGATGATCCAGCCTCTTAGCCATGATATGCAACCAAAAAAAAAAAAAACCAGCAAAGGGGGAGGGAAATTACAGGAGAGACAGTGACAGGTTTCATGCTTTGCCTTAGAAAACACAGTTATAACGAATGGGTCCAAACCAGCCTTTTCATCTCTACCCCCTCTATTGTCCTTGCTGCAAAAGAAGATGTGCTAATGTAACATAGTCACTGGACATGGCTGTATGAGAATAGGTATTACAGATGATTCACTGGGTCAGGAAAAAGGAACAAAAGCCAAAATTACAGGCTCCTTGAATCATCCATCTCTTTTCAGACCTTCAGGTACACTGTTCACAAGGCTTGAGGGTAGCACTGTTTTAGGCTAATTGTCTTACCCACCCTGATGAAACTTGCCGCCTTCTGTCATTGTTCCCAGAAACTCTGTTTGTGCGGAATCCTGCACAGATTCAGCCAGGAAACAGCCCACAGCTGCTCTCCAAAATGAGCAAGAAGGCCTGGGAAAAAGAACAACAGTTCACATAAACGTTAGGGACCTGTGGCAAACTTCACCAGCTATTTCCTGCTTCTTGGACTTAGAAGAAACACTTGTTGAGGGAGAATTTGTCTTTATAATGCTGCCGTAAAGGCCACGTGATGCTGTGCTAGCCATGTTAATCATGACACATAGAACGTGGTTTTCTTACAGTCTTTTATATGTAGCATGCCTATGGCATCTCTGGACTTGGAGATCTGTGCCACATGGAGCGATTTCCTGTACAGGACAAAAAGTATCAGTGGGGCTGTCCAAAGAAAGGCTGCGATCTTCTCCATTGACTTCTGGGTCTATAGAAAGAGTGAGCTATAGCACCCCTTTGAAATCTCAATGCTCCCTACAGCACCCACATTTTTTTCTGATTAGGACCATGCTTGGCCACATCGTGTAAACACGTCTTTACTTGGGGAACGTGTCAGTGGCTTTAAGATTCGGTGGGAAAAAGAAAAGCAAAATATAATTATGTGAACAAAGACAAGAGAACAAGTGAGTAAAATAACAATAAGGGGATATGGAAAAAAAGATGATTGCCAGCATAAAACAGGGAGCTCAAACTAATGCATCTTCAAGGGGGCTCCTTTAGTGGCAGGAATGATGCATGGCTGCTGATGACAAGGGCTGTGCCAGGGGGGATTACAAGTCTGTGTGTGGAATATGAACCCTGATATTTGTGACTTTTCGTTCACTCCCATTATTGGCAGAAGGGTAATACACAGTATGCAAGTGTATGAAAACATGCTCTCTTGAGTCACTTCGTGGTTTATTTTTCTGGATATGAATTTCTGGAAACAAAGCCTGTGTTTCCCGTTTTTCACCCTCCTCAGGGGCTGGGTTGTTCACACAGCTTCAAGCAAGGCCTGTCTTTCAATTCTGAGTCGCCCTTTTCTCCCATCCTGTTGAATTCGTTTCACCTACTCTACGTGCCCACGCAGTGTGCCTACACACATGGTGCGGGCAGAAGGAGAGGGCTGCGGATGTGTCCTGCGGGTCCCACTGAACAAAGCACAGGAGGAGCTGCATCAGATGTGAGGTGTCCTGGGCACCTTTGTAGCAGGCTGCAAATGCTACCCTCGGAGCTTAGGAAGCCCACGCTGGTTCATATCTCAGGTGGCCAATTGCAGAGAGAAGAGAAATACAACAGCTCAGAGACAGCCTACTCTTCTCAGGTACATTGGGAAGATATTTTTAAATTACCTCTGAGTATGTTGGTTGGCACTGCTAACAAAAGGTAGCTCACAGGTTCACATCCTTTCTTCTAATACAGATGGCAGGAGAGGACTCGGGAGGTATGGAGGCACACAAGATTATGGATGACAGCTTTGTCTTCTGCGAGTTCCCCTTGGGCATTTCAAGTGGCTGGGGCCTGTGTGGAGGCAAGCAGGGTGGAAAGAGCCCTTCAGTCCAGCAAGGTTTAACTGTGGGGATTGCTGGGGGTGGACAGTGGGTGTGTGCCACCCGTGCAAACAGTGCCATGAGCACTTCACACAGTGGGTTCATTTTTTCTCGGACACCGAGTGTGTTTGCTGTGGCCACAGTCCTCTTTGGACAGACCATTTTTGGTATGGATGCGTGCCTGAAATGATCCACCCATGCCTGATGGCTGAGTGCAGCTGTCGTTCCTATCTGAGTATTCACTGAAAACAGGAAGCGACCATTTTCATGCCTGCACAAAAGCCAGGATCAACTCGGTCCAGTGTGTGAACAGTGATTGAGTGGTGTTGGGCAAAAATCAGGATTGGCTCACACATCAGTCCAATCCTTTAATCAGAATGAATTGAACTCTAATCTACTTCTTGGCAATGAACAAATAGGCTGTGTTGGATGTAGACGCTATTCTCCTTCATGGATATATGTGTTTGTGCAGTGTGTGGGGGCACGGGTTAAAATTAGAGCTGTGCGAGCCATGTAGGGCTCCATTCATGATGAAGTTTGCAAACTAATCGGTGTTGCTTGATTTACAGGCATTGGAAACAAACCAAACCTCGTAGATTTGTTTGAAGGGTTTTGTGTGATGTGGGGATAGGAGCTCCATCTGTACTTGCTCACTTGCATTTTCCCTGAGCTAACCTTCCCTAGATAAGGCAAGAAGATCTTAGCGTTTTGTGGTGAATGGGTGCATAGAAAGGAGCCAACAGTTCTGGCTTCACTGGTTATGCTAACAGATGCTGAGTTTTATGAGTTATTCTTGCTTTTAAAAAGGACAGCCTTCAGGTAATGATTTACTTGCTCTTCTCCAGCGCTAGCATTGCTTCTGTTCCACATCTGTTTGCTGGCTGGATCTTAGGTCACATATTCATTGTTTCCTTCATAAAACATAACCAGGGAGACCCTAAGAAACTGTTAAGTCTCTTATTCTCTGATCCTTGTGAAAGAACTGGAAGACAACTGGTGTATTGCTTCTCTGGAAGATCCTGTTTCATAGCACTTAAGTTAATTGGAGCTAATCATCACTTTGAAGGGGACACCGTGACATGTGTCACCTGATGGCAGAACTACTTTGGAACGGCTTATAATGCAGTGAAGAGTTAGTCAAGGGAGAACCAACTGAATGATTAAATGATTAAACAAATATTAGCTATCAGCAATTCATATTGATATGTGGCATATATTGAGAACTGTGAAAATCTTAGCTGTAACACTTATTTTGGCCTACTTTATATATAGCTCCTATATATAGCTAGCTTGCTTGGGAAGCTAAACTTGGTAGCTCTTAAATAGTTATGATAAAGCCAAGAATGTCTTTGTTTGGCTAAACTTCAAACCTTCAAATTCTGTGCAGTGTCGTGCTGTCTTTAATTACTGCGGGCCAGGTTTTCAGAGAGAGGCAGGCACATTTCTCTAAAAATTGGAGACTTTCTCTTTCGTAGAGCATCTGCTCAGGATTTGAAGCAATAGCTGAGCAGTCTTGAGTGCGGTGTCTTCAGGGGCTAAAGCATCCCTTTCTAGCACGTTTATACATATCTCTCTTCTGTGCTGTAGCTATCTGCTGCCAGAATCAATAGCAACTGTAATGACCAAGCACATGGATGACATACCTAACAGTGAGACTCGTGTCAGTGAGCCGGGGCAGGCTGGGGGAAGCAGGCAAGTGACTCCTTGGGTGTGAGGAAAGCTGGGAATTAAACAGGGGAGGTGGGCAAATACAGTGTGCTGCCTCAATAGATACCTGTCGAGGACAGGTCTGCTTCAAGTTCCATGTTGCTGTGGCCAATGCATAGTGGTGGGACCTTAAAGCAAAAAAAAAAAAAAAAAGAAAAAAAAGGTTGCTGGTTTTTAGATTTGTCACTGCTCAACAGTTCTGTGTCATTAGTGAGCTTTGGGCTGAATCACTCTTTTCTATTGGGCAAGCAATTTTTTGCAGGTTAATTGGCCATACTTGAGCAGTGCAGGTTTAACTCAGAGGATTAGCAATGGCTCTGGACAGTGTTGCTGTTAGCAGCAGGGTTTGAACTCTGAATGGGAAGGATCAGCAAAGTGTCTCGTGCGTTTTGTAAGCTCTGACAGACTACGGCTAGTTACCAAGAGGCTATATTAGGTAGAAATCACATGTAGCTTGGAATGGGATAAGGGGAAAAGTGGAGATAGGGAAGAATATGTGACTATTTTTGTCCATCAGCCAGATACCTACTGGTCAGTTTGTTACAGAGGTTGCCTGGAAAGGTCAGCAGCTCGGTGAGCTGTGCTGCAAAACATGCCTGGGCTAAACCAAACCATTCATTCCTGTGTAAGCCAGGAAATCTCGCAACTATCAACTGTGAGCTGCAGCGTGGACAATCACTATCCTATTCTTGTGTTACAGACGTGTTGGTACTAGTCAGTTATGACACCTCTTATCAGTTGCAGAAAACGGCCTTGTTTTCAGCAGCGTATCGTTTCTTTTCTGCTGGGTTCTGATAGGGCGTGCTTGGGTTCAAGCTGTGTGTCTTGCACATAAAGCAAGCTACTGGTGTCTGCTCACAGGCTGACCCCTTTGCGCTGAGACAGGACAATGGCAGTGCGACCTGCATTACTCAAATTCCAGCTTTCACAGAGCTGTTATCAGCATGCCTGGAAAATTAATGTCATTATGCTGTTGCTGGAGGCTTGGCATGGCTGCTCCTTGCCTGCCTGGGAGAGGAAGCCACAGTGGAGAGTGAATACTGTGGCTTACTGCAGCAAGGGACAGATGAGCACTGCCGAGAGCCGGTGGGATATTTGTCTTCGTGAGTTTTCCAAATGGAAGTCCTCCTTCTCTGGTTAGTAGTATAAACTGTCGTCTATTTGCTACACTGTCTTTCAGTGGTTACTGGAATCTGTGCTAACTAGGGACTGGTTTGAGTGCTGTTATTCCAGGTGGTGGTGTGACGCTTTCCAGTTTTCGCTAGGCTTTATCGTGAACAAGAAAGGTGAGGGTGGTGTAATCGTTTTTCTCCCCTCTCGAGTTAAACACATTTCTTCCACTGTCCTCCCCTGAAATAATTTTTGTAGGGCTTCTTGACATGAAACAAGCTCATACTGCTAAAGCCAGTGAGTGGAGTCATGAATATATTTCTTGTCCTTGACAGCAGTGGCACTCAGAAAACTGAATAACTGCTTAACTATGCAAGGGTACTGAGCATCCTCAGTACCTCAGCCTTCCGAGTAACTTTGGGTGTGGTTTTATCTGCAGGTAGGTGGAAAAGCCACAAGAGAACCAAGGAACAGGAGAGGAAGGGGAAGGGGACCCCTGCCTCTTCTTGCTCCATTGTACCAAGCCAGCCCATGGCTGAATTTCCTACCCTAGAAATACGGTGAGGAGCTGCAGAGGAGCCTGCTTCCTCTGAAATAAGAACCAAATAATAAGAGGCCCTCATGGGGTAGTGTGGTCTCTCTTGGATCAGTCCTGCAGTGTGATCCCTGCCTAATGCTGGAAGTTGGCTCTCTTAACATCTCTTGTACCCACCCATCCCCTGATGTCAAGGAAGTGGTGTCTTAACTTAAATCTCAATATTTCTTCCCACACTGTCTGTAAGATTTTAAATAATGCAACTTATTTTGATTTTTTTTTCCCCCCTCTTCTACCCACTTTGGTTTAAGCTGGTAGTGGGAGCACAGAAGTGCTGAGAGAACAGTGTGTGGCTTTCACAGCAAGCCTCATCCTACAAAATCAGTGAGTAACAGAAATCTTGCCTGACACAGGAAGCTTTGAGAGCAAGGACAAACATCCAGTAATGATCAGAACTTCAAAATGGCAAGATCTCCTAGCCAGGTACCTACTTTGTGGTGAAGAAGCTCAAAACTCTGTACAAAATCTGTAAGATGTTGATTAGAATCACCACACAATAACTGTGCACATGTCATTAACCAACAAACATCCTCTCTCAGTGTTATTTGTTCTGTCATTCATTCATTTGCATTATGAATATCCAGATCAATAACACCAGATTCCTAACTCTTCATCTTCCTTTTAAGTATCAGTAAAGACCTGTGCCATGTAAATGTGGCCTCAGTGAAGAGACTGGCATGCACTGAAAAGTGCAGAATGCGGATACTGCTCTTGTACCTGCTCCACTTCCGTGCAAACCTGCACGGTAAACACTTGCTGCCCAGCAAGCTGTTTCTTTGGCTTTAGCATTGTTGCAGCTGTACGCAGAAGTAACAAAACGACTGGCATGGTGCACTAACCTTTGTTAAACAGTTGTTTATTTGACTGTTTCTGCTAATAATCAAATAAGTCACAAGTACAAAGTGCTTGCTCTCTCCCTTTCCCTTTCCCTTTCCCTTTCCCTTTCCCTTTCCCTTTCCCTTTCCCTTTCCCTTTCCCTTTCCCTTTCC
>JAAGNO010031337.1:0-42517 GCA_033439905.1 Ceryle rudis
CACCCCTCCCCACCCCCAAAAAAAAAAATCGTAATAGGGAATTCTAACCTTAAGGAATTTTTTACTTTTGTTCTTGAGCAGGATGTTTGGATCAGGGAGAGAACATAACTTTACACGTCCTAATGAAAAAGGAGAATATGAAGTTGCTGAAGGAATTGGTTCCACCGTGTTTCGTGCTATTCTGGTGAGTTTTCAGGGGCAAGTGCTGTTAGGACAAGCACTATGAGTATTAAATGGTATAATTTCTTGATTTAGCCTTATTTGCATATCCAGACTTGATGGATGGAATACATACTGTTCTGTATTGTTCTGTTCACCTTCTCCTATGCATCTTGTTTACCTAGTTCAGATATATTCAGCCCTACTTGTGTTGAAATCAGCTGAAACAATACTGGAAGTTAATCCCACTTTTCTGCTGTTACTGCAGGTAACAGGAGAAAAGCAAACTTAAGTCTGAGAAGGAAATGACACCTTATGTATTTCATATCTACACACAGACGTAGAGCTGCCACACTGCTTTGTCAGCAGAACTGGAGTAACAAAAGCAGAGTGAGGTATAGATAAAAGGCAGTCTACACACACCAAAATGATCACTATTAATAGCTGTCACTTAAATAACAATTTTAACTCGCTTCTCTGAAAGCAGCTCAGAAAATTGATAAATTTGAGGACCATAAAATTCACAAAGTTTAACCTGTGTTGCCCTTTTGACATTTTAGGGGGTTTGCTTGTGGAGAAAGCATTATAAATGAAATGTTTCTGTTGGTGAATGTTGAAGTGCATTGTGGTTTTTGTTTGCTGCGTTACTGTAGGATTACTACAAGACTGGAGTGATACGCTGTCCTGATGGGATATCTATTCCTGAGCTGAGAGAAGCGTGTGACTATCTCTGTATCTCTTTTGAGTATAGTACAATTAAATGTAGAGATCTCAGTAAGTACGGAATTTATTGAAATTATTTTAATTATACAATGTAACGAAAGCAAGTAGATGGTGGGGATTAATTCCAAATCGCGTCCTTCATTGAGGAAAGACATTGTTGATACTGCATGAGCAAAATCCATCCTTTTCTATCTCTTCTGCAATAAAGCCCCAAAGGCAATGGGTGTGCCCCTCTTGGAAAATGTTTCTTCTATCTCAGTATCTGGTATTCAGATCTATTTTCCTGCTTTGTCAGCTCTGTGCAATACTTGAACTCTGTTGATCTATCGATACCTTTGCAGTACAGATACAGTAAGTGGTATCTTTTTTGCAGAGGACAAGGAGGATAATTCATTCAACTTGCTGAAGAGAATTAAGCTCTGTTGCTAGGAAAAGTAGCACAGCTTTGCTGGTGCATCACGGTTCCTAGTGTAGTGGTCTCTTCAGCCTCCTCCCTCCCAGAGCACAGCCGTTGCTTTGGCTGATGTTTCAACGACCTGGCCTGTGCCCACAAGGTGTTTGTGCAGTGCGGGGCCAAGCTGTGGCATTCCAGCTGTGAGACCTGTGCGGGGCACCCATGCCATGCACTGCCAGTGCCGTCACCTCGCGGCGTGTTGCCTGCTGAGTCACACGCTCGGTGCACTTTGTCCTTAGCAGAAGGATTTAGCAGAGCTCATGCTGTGAGGGTTTTGAGAGGCTTTGTTTTTAAGCTACTGCCTATGAAAAGTGGGTTGGATGTTCTACTTTTTCAGCAGCTGGCTTAAATGAGGTTTCTTTTAGGAAGCCCAAGAGGTGTCTTACACAAATGTTTAGCAGTAGTGAAATGTGAAGGTGTCCTCAAAGTCACTCCTCCCAACATTATGTTAATATCTGCAGGACTGTCCTATTAGTTTGAACTTCTGCTGTGGCTCCTGGTAAACATCTGAAAAAGATCTGATCTTATACAAACTAATAGACTAAGTGTCTTAAAGCTATCTGCAATAAACACTACAAAATAACCATAACTGCTGTGTTTATTAGTCCTGCCTTCATATTATACATTTTTTTTACCAAGCTTTTAAATGTCCCTATATTTAAAATGTTATTCCAGGTGCTCTCATGCATGAACTGTCAAATGATGGTGCTCGTAAACAGTTTGAGTTTTATCTGGAAGAAATGATTCTCCCGTTAATGGTAGCCAGTGCCCAGAGCGGTGAGAGGGAGTGCCATATTGTTGTGCTGACGGATGATGATGTTGTTGACTGGGATGAAGAGTATCCCCCTCAAATGGGAGAGGAGTATTCACAAAGTAAGTTTATTTTCATTGGTTCCGCCAAGCCACGCTTAGTAGAGTTAGTAGTAAATGTGCTGATTTAACTTTTTTGTAGATAAGCAGTGTTAGCAAAGTCTCTACTACATCCCTAATAGACATGAGTTAAAGCAGCTGTGAATGGAGTGCCCTTCCTTCCCTGCATCAGTGCTGACCTGGTAGCTGAAAATGTTCCTTCAGTGTGAAAACTTGAAATTCAGGGGTTGTGGGGCCATGTAGGAGCTTGAGACACTCTTTGTGCTCCAGTGCTAAACAGTCTTCTCGGAAGTCTTCAAAATATTCCAGCTTTGTTTGGTTGTTCTTTGGGTTTTCTTTAAATTAAAAAAAGCCCACAACCAAACCCCACAAAAAACCCCAAACAACCAACCCCCCAAAAAACAAATGCTGCAAAAAAAAAAAATCAAACCTTACATTTTTGGAGCTGCAACCTGCAGCCCTTCCTAAAGAGAGGGAGGCTCAGTGTGACTATAGATCAACTGTGGCTGTTCTAATGTAGTAACATGATTGGCTCAGGTTTCTAGAACCTTTGTGTCTCAAAGATGTCAATTAAAATACTCTGACCCCTAAGTAATTAGGAGCACGTTTGCCTTTTTAGATTTGTACTTTTTATGAGCAGACTTGGATCTCTGCAGCTATTTGGGATTGATGGCCCCAGTCCCTTCTTTTAATCTAAATTGCAAAGGTATCCCTCTTGTTCTGCTTCTCAAGCCTGGGTTTTCTGGAACTGATTTGCTGATCTCTCTTATATAATGGCAAGCAGACTGGAGAGATAATGGCAAGCAGAATGGAAAGATTTTTATCTATTTTTTTAATGTATGCTGCAATTCCTTCAGAAAGGAGAAAAAAAAAAAAAAAGATAGGCCTTTTTCTGGAGGTGATGTTGGGAGTACATAATGTGGTTTGCTCTGTGAACTGTCTTCTTGCATCCCTAAATCCAACAACAACAAAAAAAACCCCAAATGTAAGCGTATGAAACAGACTAAATTGTTAGGGGAAAAGACATCTGCAACCAACCCATTTCACAGTGCCTTCAGCCAGTCTTCTCATCAGTTCTTGAGTTCTCCCTCTTCTGAAATAAAAAGAGTAAAGCTGAACAGTGAAAAAGAGGAAATTTTTGTGGTTTTAAGACTAGAATTCTCATCTTTGAATGCAGTTTTTCCTCATTAAAATGTATCTTTAGTTATTTACAGCACAAAGTTGTATAGATTCTTCAAATACATTGAAAATAGAGATGTGGCCAAATCGGTTCTGAAGGAAAGGGGGCTCAAGAAGATCCGACTGGGCATTGAAGGTAAGAGCAGCATCACTTGCACACTGACTCTTCAGGGAAGAAGGTCTGCTGCACTTCTCTGTTTTATGATCATCCCTGCAGTTGAACAAACAAGGGTTGGTATTGTCTTTGCTATAGAGGTTAGATGATAAAATGGCCAGAGGGGGAGTGGTACCCAATAAAGAACTAGTTTTCCATCTAGAAAAAGCCCAGTTGCAGGCTCATGACTAGTCTGCAAGAGGCATCTAGCAGCTAGACTGTTTGCAGAGTATCCTAGGGGGTTTCTACTGATTTACAACCAAGATTTACAACAGATGGTTCATTCTTCATTTATTAATGATTTACAACTCCAATCTCATGCCATTTGTTGTTTTCACACAAAATCACCTCTACTTTATTTGAAGTAACATATTTTTCACAGCTTTTTATATTCTGTTCTTGATCTGGTGTCCTTTTCAGGGCTTGAATGAAGTGAAAATTCTTGTGTTAAGTATTTTCTTTCAGGAAATTCAGAACTATCAAAAGGATCACTGAAGTGCAAAGAAATAGTAATCTGAAATAAACACTGTCAGGAAGCTCTAAAATCTCAGCTCTGGCTTTGCTAAAGATTAACTACATTAAGTAGATGTGAATGTAACAACTGAGTTTCTTTGCATTTCAATTTCCTTCTGATTGTTGACCCAAATATTTAAAATCCAGCCTTTATCAGTTGCAGGGTTTCTCTCCTTCACTCACCAAGTTGTCATAGTTACATTTGTAATTTGCCAACCGAAAGCAAATGCTTTTAACTGCTCTGAAATAAATAAGTTCAGCTGAACAAAGTGTGAGCCTTCTTCAGACTTGACATGCAATTCAACTGAGCAAGAGCCAGTTCTGTGTGTAGTGCTGGCTAATACCGGGTTCTTTCTGCTGGTATTTCTTTAGACCGAGAACTATTTGACTGAACTTTACTGCTAGCGCCTCGGAATAATATGCAACTCTCTCAGGCAGAGGGGAGAGATGACTTGAACCAGAAATTGGTCTAAAATGATGTATTTTCCTCATTTGGGGGTGCTGGGAAGGGTGCATGAGGATTCCACATAGGAACTTAAACCACAGATCAAAGGGATACTGGTTCTCTACTTTTGAGATCTCGTTTCCTGCTTTCCAGGTGATGGTGTTTTAGGAAAGGGCAGCTGCTCTAGGCTCAAGGAAGGAGCAGCTGGCTTGGCTGGTGAGGTTTGCAAGGGTTGTTTTGTAGCAATATATTCACTGTGGCCTCTTTCCTTGCAATTTGGTTGGGAATTAGAACTGCTGCCTGTGAGTCGTTATTGCGTAGATAACGTAGAACACCATGACAGCTTTTGTTTCTGTTCAGAATGTTGATGGTGACAACTGCTGATCTTCACTATGCTTCCACATGCTGCCTCCTTGTAAGAGACAGCAGAGGAAATGTTAACTCAGGCTGTACTCTGTTCCTTAGGTTACCCAACATACAAAGAGAAGGTGAAAAAGCGACCAGGCGGAAGGCCGGAGGTGATTTACAACTACGTCCAAAGACCTTTTATTCGGATGTCGTGGGAGAAGGAGGAAGGAAAAAGTCGGCATGTTGACTTTCAGTGTGTGAAAAGCAAATCTATCACAAATTTAGCGGCAGCAGCAGCAGATATACCCCAGGACCAGCTTGTGGTAATGCATCCTACTCCCCAGGTAGATGAGCTGGATATTCTGCCTATTCATCCTCCACCCAGTAACAACGAGATGGATACTGAGGGACAAAACCCACCCCTCTGATCTAGACTGACTAAAATAAAAGCATGCTACTTCCAAGTGACTCTGTACTCAACTCATACCACACTGCAAGTCAAGTTTTTTTCCATTGTGTAACAGTGTTTAGGATGTTGCAGTATGGACCTTTGCGAAGACCAAAGGGGTACCTGATTGTTTCTGAAAGAGTACAGATCAACCACCCTGGGGTTCCAGTTACATACATGTATGTGTTTACCAGTAGGCTCGTGACATTGTTGATTTGTATGCTGGACTGTCCTCACTCTTAAGGCCATCAGAACCAGTGGGATGCTGGTGGCTGGTGTATGTCGGTGTCGTTACGCAGGGGTTGGAATGCAGAATTGGAATTGATAGTAGCACTTTATAAATGGTTGATAAATGGAATTTGAAGCCATTTTTTTCTAAATGTATTGCACAATACTAACAAAGTGCTTCTATCAAAAGTATTAACTGTAAATAGTTTTGCTCTGAATAGATTGACCCTTTTAAAGTTATTGTATATGGTTGAGCGCAAAACTACTTAACTTGGGTTTTTGGATTGAGGACATGATTCAATTACCCATGTAACATCTTGTTAAAGTTCTTTAGTGAATTTTTTCACTTGTTTGCAGCGTGAGCCATGGTCAAAAATTGTGGACAATGGATAGGGGCTTGATTTTCAATTTTGCCTTACCTTACTCTGTTCACAAATATTTATTTAATACATTTTTCGTAAGTGTCATGAAATAGGGAAATGCAGATGGTTCATCATTAATGATTGTAAACGAGTTTTTCATGCAAATAAAGTTTCCATTATTTTAATGGGTTTGAATTATCTCCACGTGTAGAGATGAATTTTGGAAGCAGTTGCTTTTGTTTCCTTAGGGAAGGCTGGTTAATAGTACATGAGAAACAAGTACAGATCTGGTCATGTCAGACTATCCTAAGGTGGTGTTTGTCATAGTGTAAACTTGCATCTAGGAGTAAGTGATAAGAGCTTCTCTAGAAACTTAGTGTAGTGACAAAACCTTGAGCTGTACCTAAGGCCAGTAGTGGTTTTTCTCCCCTTTCCTCTGAGGCTAAAGAAATGATAAATACCAACTGCTTCTAGCATGCACCTTCAGCAGGGTTTTATCAAATTTATTTATCAAAGTAAATGCTCCATCTTAGAACAAGGGAAACATTTATTTTTAAAAATATTTAACTGTCTAATACATTACACTTCAACAATATTTATAGTAAAGGATTCTTACAAGAAAGAATAAACAGCTTTATGGTACAATTAGTATAAGAAATATCCACATGGGGACTGTTTTGCAGTGTAAAAACACACCATACATCTGAAATGGTCATTTGCATATAAAAGCTACCACTGATGCCAGTGAGTCGCACAGTGATTTAAAAAAAATTTCAAACAGAATCCAAAATATACAAGTATTGCAAGCTATACACAGCTAACCAAATCAACACAGAACACTGTAGCAGGTTATTCCACTTTGTCTGAAGTTACACATGGTAGGATGAGTTGCATTCTGATACAGCTTTTATGAAATTCATACATAAAAGCTCCTCAGTCCAACAAGTTTCACAGACTGTAGAACTCCACCAGTAAATGCACTTCGATAGTTGGATGCTGAAGCCAGGTGCATCATTTACAAGGGCCATGGCAAATCACTGAAGTCTACAGGGCCACCAAGACCTGCATCTGCTTCAAGAAGGCTCATTATCACTGCCATTGCTGCTTCGTCGTTGCTCGGGCTGCTCGATCCTTGGTCATTGTCAATCATATCGATGCCTATGTGAGAGTTCTCCCCTGCAAGCGGACACGCGGTAAGTTAGCAGTTCTCAGTTATTTTGTTCACTTCTTTACTTGCTCTGGGCACTCGCCATGTGACTTGAGATAGAATAGCTGAGCAGACCGAACTATTTTGGGAGTTTTGATCCGTTTGATAGCTAAGTTGCCACAGTTTCAGGGATACCAAAGATACCTGGGTGTCAGAGGACAAAGGTCACTCCTCCGAAATGACTGCTCTGCCTAATAAGGGACAACCTTATGTGCCTAGATCAACACCTAGGAGTCAGCTGAGCCTTTCTTCTTTAGTTATCTAAAAGCATTCACAAAAAGCAGGGGAGGAGTTCAGCTAATTCACAAAGATTCAGCAAAAGAAGAGAGTCTTCCAAGTACTACAAGACAAAGCCCCTACAACAGAAAGTAAACTAGCAAAATAACCTGCCAGGCTACTCTAGGCTAGCACAGTGCAGGTTACAGTCTTTATAGCTCAGCTGTAGCCTGCAAGTTACTGCTAAAACCAACCCTCTCCTTACAGTTGACTGTGTTTAGTTGGTACTGAGGCACGTTAGTGCAGAACTTCACTTACCAAGAATAGAGGAGTTGTCAGAATAGGGGTAACCAGAGTTATCTTGGATTTGCCCAGACAGTAACCCAGCTGAAGAAATGTCTGGAGTGCCACCATTCAAGATCTTGAAAGAAAAAACAGAAGCCATAAAACCATACAAAGTGTTGCGTTAAGTCTTGAGTTGTCCTATACTGGGATTTTTAATATAGGGAAGATGGGCTTCCTGGAAAACAAGAACCAACCCAACACTTCAAGCCTGGCTAATGAGATTAGTATAGTAGTAGCTACTGCCTCTGTACGATGCCCATCAAACAGATGCCAGATGGATAGTGTATCACCACAAGTAAGGAAGAGATAACTCAGTACTCCATGCTAAACTTCTGAAAGTAACTTACAAAAAGCTACAAGAAAATCCTCAGCAGATCCCCGTCGGTTGTCTTTGTATGTATTCCATCTGCAAGTGATAGGAATTGCAGCTAACTAGAGAATGCTTTTGAACTTACAGCTATAGTGTATGTAAAGTACTGTCAGCTAAGAGCTCCTTAATTTTAGAAGTATAATCCTCCCAGGTCGAGACAGACTCCATGAGCTAAGCATTGCTCCTGGACGGGCAGTCTAACCATTTTCTGGTCAGAGCCGCGCAGCAGCACTGTGTACACCAGAGCTCACCAGAAACAGAAGAACTTTCTCCTGGATTCTTAAATCGCAAGGGGATAGCTGAACTTGACCCACTGAACTGTAGTTTTGAAAGGCCCAGATATGCGTACACGGGAAGGTAAGTACTCGTGAGCTCCCTTCTGAGGGCAGCGTGTGTTGCTCCGTTACAGCAGTCCCTCCTCTAGGTGTTGAATTAGTGGCAGGCAAAAGGAGCAAGAAGAATCCTAGATTTAAAACTGTTTGTTCCAACTTCAAGTTTTATTTCAAGACTAGAGAGAGCCAGGAATAGGCAGAAATATTTACTGTCAGCAATATGTTCCTGTACAAGCAATTCTTATGTATAATGATAATTTCTGGGGAAAAGAAGTTAAGTCAGTCTGAGGCAGTAGCTAAACACAGAGAATAAGGATTTGGATAAGTGGTCTCGTGCTGAATACAGCTACCCTAAGGAGCAATTTACTGACTTAAATTCAGCCAGTACAAGTGTTAGGTAGCTAAGTGTTGGTAATGGTACGTGAGTGCTACTCAAGCAATCTTAGATGAAGGCATGGTACATGCTACTGATATAAAAATAAACCGTCAGTACGCAGTAAAGCATCTAATTGCCATATTTTGTGCTACAGAAGTACAGTAAAACAGTTGTGATTCATTTGAGCACAGTGCTCCCAAGATAGCACTTCCAGCGTTCACCAGTATGTGGTGTTGAAGAGTTTTTGGAGATGAGGGGAGCTGTTTCTTGCAGCTCTGTTTAAAAAAATTAAGGAGACTACTGTAAAGTGATTTCAGCCACCAGAATACTCTTGACTTGCTCTCAGACTTTTTCAGCCAAGCAGCCAGGAGGAGTTTGACCATGTGTCATTGTACAAGGGTTAGCTCACGCTGCTTGCCACCGCTCCATCTGCTGGATGAAGCACTGACTGGATGGACGGGCCCAGAGAGTGGTGGTCAATGGAGTTCAATCCAGCTGGTGGAGGGTCACAAGCAGGTGTTCCTCAGGGCTCAGTGCTGGAACCATTTCTGCTTAAAATCTTTATTGACGGTCTTGATAAAGACATAGAGTGGATCATCAGCAAGTCTGCAGATGACACCACCTTAGGCAGGAGTGTTGATCTGCATGAGGATAGGGAGGCTCTCCAGAAAGACTTGGCTAGATTGGATCCATGGGCCAATGCTAATGGTATGAGCTTCAACAAGGCCAAGTTCCAGGTCCTGCACTTGGGCCACAACAACCCCAGGCAATGCTGTGGGCTCCGGGAAGAGTGGCTGGAGAGCTGCCTGGCAGAAAGGAACCTGGGGGTGTTGATAGACAAGCAGCTGAATGTGAGCCAGCAGTGTGTCCAGGTGGCCAAGAAGGTCAATGGCATCCTGGCATCTATAAGAAATAGTGTGGCCAGCAGGAGCAGGGAGGTGATTGCCCCTCTGTACTTAGCACTGGTGAGGCCACACCTCAAGTACGGGGTTCAGTTTTGGGCACCTCAATACAAGAAAGACATTGAGGTGCTGGAGTGAGTGCAGAGGAGGCAATGAAACTGGTGAAGGACCTGGAGAAGAAATCTCATGAAGTGCAATTGAAGGAGCTGGGACTGTTTAGTCTGAGGAAGAGGAGGCTGAGGGGAGACCTCATCACTCTCTACAACTCCCTGAAAGGACATTGTAGAGAGGTTGGTGCTGGTCTCTTCTCACAGGTCATTAGTGCTGGAACAAGAGGGAAGGGATTCAAGCTGCACCAGGGGAGCTTTAGACTGGATGCTAGGGACTAATTTTTCCCAGCGAGAGTAGTTGGCCACTGGAACAGGCTGCCCAGGGAGCTGGTTGAGTCCCCAGCCCTGGATGTGTTTAAGGGTCATTGAGATGTGGTGTTGAGGGACAGGTTTTAGGGGTGAACTTTGTAGAGTGGGGTTAATGGTTGGACTCAATGATCCCCAGGGTCTTTTCCAACCTGAAAGATATTATGAAACTACTACAAGACTGTAAAGCTCATTCTTACCTTCTTGCCTCCTGGGGAGGATGTGTCGGGTGGTGGTGTGCTGGTAATGTTCAGGGGACTTGAACCACAGCTGGACGGCGATGATCCCCTTATCCTAAAATATGGATAAAACAGGGAACTCGGGTGTCAGAGACTTGGATTTTCAAATGCTGACTTCAGTATCAGGTGCCATAAGATGATAAGCATGAAATTCATTTTTGTAATTTCCTCACGTTTTACTCCAATCAGCAGTAGCAATGTTTTTATTTTTGGCTAGATAACCAGTTCTGTGTAAATTGTCCAGCTTGCTCAGTCTGCATGCTTTACCTCCTTCCTCCTGTTATTTGTTCCTGTACAGGAAAAAAGCTCCTGGGTCCTGAGGAAAGCTTCATTTATTTTTATTATTTTTGTGTTGTGTGTTTTAATTCAATTTAGATCAGCTAATAATTCAAGCTGCCTCAGCCACAGAAACCTAAACTCCTTAGGTGAACTACTGCTCCAGAAGTACACTGGATGTTTGATGGCACTAATACTATTATTATTTTTTAAATGTCCATTTTTCACTTCAGTTTTCTACAGCTTGATCAAATGTAATTTTTTTTATTTAACAAATCATATATATTAACTGTAGAACCAACTAATATCTAGACTAAAGGAAGGAGGGGTAGTTACAGAGAAAAGGAATGGAAATGGGAATCTTATCCTTGGCAGAGTTGCCCTGGGAAAGCTGAACAGAAGGCAGCTTGGGAAAATAGTAACAGCTGCTGAGAAAGGACTGGAACTAACCCAGGGTCTCCAAAGGAAATGAAAACAGGGGTGCTAAGCTGCACTACTACGCTCGCTGAGGCTAATTAAGTGTTCTACAGCTACTAATAAGGATGGTTAAGTTTCAAAGTATTGAAATCATCAGCCCTGGTGTGGCTTTTGTTTTGGGGTTTGGTGGTTTTGCTTATCCTTCCTATTCTTACAGACAGGAATGAAACCTTCTGTGACAGGTCTGCCAGTCCCTTAAACAGTGAAGTAGTCTCCACCCTGCAGCAGAAACTAAGCTACAGAAAAGGGACGGAATGTTTCCCTGAATCACAGCTCACTATGGTTCAACTGCTGCCACTGAACATCTGCTGGATAAGACCACTTCTCCAGGAAAGGGCACAATTCCCAAGAGGAAAATACTGCAGAAGAGGGATTGTTAGCCAGTAGAAATAGATAGCCACTGAAAGTAGCTGCTCACTGAGGTGAGGTGGTTGTCTGAGAACCAGTGCTACATTCCTAAAGGGTGCTACCAGACTTCATCTTTAAACCTACATCTTGACTTTTAGCTGGGAGGCAGAGCTTGCTTAATCATTGTGTCCTTGATCAAAGAGCTGTGTGAGAACTGCTCCAGCTCAACCTATCTACAACTCTAAAAGCATTTGAGCAAAGGGGATCACGTGACAAGAAACGTTGTTTTTTTGGCATGCGGTCAATAGCTTTGGCATTTGGAGGTTGTGCCACTTACACGATTTAAGTCATTGCAAAAAGAATAGCCTGGAAAGGGATTTGTTTCTAGTTAGCTATTCTTTTTAACTACTGTTTCTGGTAAACAGATAATTATCACCATTAGAATAAAGTTCCTGGGTCAGTCTTTTAGAGTAGAAAGCTAGAAGGCTGTAACTTTTTCATTCTTTCACTAGAGGCTTTAACCACCTCAGGAATTCCAAGTAGGTAGCTGCTGTAGCTCTCTACTTAGAAAATACAATTGTATCACTTTCTATTCAGCTTGAGGAAAGACTTTCTTAATTTCCATACTTATTTTCCTCTAACTTCATACCACTTCCTCTCACCTGTGAATCTCCATGATTTCTTCAGCAATCATCCTCCCTATTTTACCTGCCCCAGCTCTTGTTCCACCTGGAATTCCAGGCACAGTAGGATGGGTCCTTTTTGGGCCACCTGAAATGAGAAGACATCTTAAAAGTCAGGCAAAACCTTGCAAACCTTTTCTAAAACCTGTTTGTATTTAGGTGCACTCTGACAAGCTGCAGGACCTTTTGTACTGGATTTATTTACAATTCCAGCAACTGCTGAGTACCTTCACACCTAGGGAAAGCTCTGACTTAGACTGAGCTACACAAAGGCTCTTAACCATCCCTCTGCACCAGCAAGTACACAACATAGCCTGACTCTTACAAGTTTCAAGTGTCTGGTAGCACCTCTTGTCCACAAGTGGTACAGAATAGCTTGTCAGACCTGCTTTACTCTGCACCTGAACAGGCTCATCTCCAACCATGTTTGTTCTTTGCTTTGTGTTGAGAACACATTGTCACATATTCCATTCAATAGGGGATAAACCCAAGCTACCTGATGAACAGAAATAAACCTCCTGTAGGAGGTAACTGCAAGTATCAAAAAATGGAAGAAAAAGGGAGGTCTGAAGGGTTAGAAGCCCCCTGTAAATGTGGTTTAACGTCTGCACAACACTTGAGGGGTAGACAGGAAGGAGCCTGACATGCTCCACGGCATAGTGAGAAAAAGATCACATACTAAAAGGGCAAGAAATCTCTTAGCGTCACTTATCCATAATGGATAATTGCCTTTTAGAAACTCATTACAATAACAACCCTCAGTCTCTATGGCTCAGATACATCAGGAGGTGAGGAGGTTCACCTAAAAGATCATCAAATCCTTAGCAGAGCCAGCATCATTAGAAATTAAACTTCATTCAATTATCTTTCTTTTCTGGGGCAAGAACTGTCAGTACGACAATGTTAAGCATCTGTTTTCTTTTCAAAGGCTCTGGTGTGGCAAGAATAAGCTTATCCGATTGTAGAACAGTTTGTTCTGTATTTTTTTTTTCTGTTCTTTTATTCTATTGATAAAAGTACTATCTAGTAAATAGGGTCTCTAAAAGCAATGGTTCCCAGCTCTTGGGAAGGAGCCTCGGTATTATCACTATCTCTCATCCATGGGCTCCAGAGTGGAATAACACTTTGTTGTTCTGCATTATGCTGCCCACCACCCGTTATCAAAGATGGTTCAGTGATCTGCAGCCTTCATAACAAGCCCACGATGACTGCGAGAGCTCAGTCATCATGTCTTGACAAAAAGTCAAACCAAGGGCAGGTTAGGGGCAATAAGCTGAATGGCCAAACTCTATGATGCAGTCACCCTCCAACTGGTCAGCTGCACTGCCCCCAGAACTTGACATCGCTCTTGGACAATGTACACATAGTACCATCCACCAAGGCAAAGATTTCTCCTCCACATCGCTCCTCTAACCCTGACTGTACTTCTTTTAATTGTCTCATTCACTTTTCTTTGACCATCCAAAGTTGGATGCAACCGCATTAGTGCTTTTTTTTGCCCTACACCTTATTTTTCTTTAAGATATTAACAAACTCTCAATACAAAAGTGCAGCAAATTTGTGCATGCAGGATTAGCTGCTAACAAGGCATGGCTGCTAATCATTCCCTCACAGTACAGTTACCTTCTCCAGCCTGAAGCACACTGTCCATGCTGTGTGGAGAAGCTGCGAGCTGGGAAAAGGCTGCGTCTCCGCTCTCAAGTACGTTGGTGCTGTGGATTTCAAGAATGAGAAGAATCAGTGATGGAAAACCCTGTGAAACACCTGCTCTGCCAGAGTGTCAGATTGGAATGTGAGTCAGCATCACCTCTGTGAAAGAAGCACTGACTATCCAGCCCTGGTGTCAAACAACAGAAATAAAACACCATGTTACAACTCAAAGTGTATAATGAAGAACCCAAACAGCTCCTCTCCTAAGAGAATTCCTCTACTGCAGTTACTCTACTGTGAAGTCACTGCACCTCTACAGAACCCTCAGTGAAGAAGAAAAGGGGAGGGGAAGTCCCTACAAAGACTGGAACCCCCAGGTATTCCTGAAGACAAAAAAAATATTTATATTTCTGCAGGCTTTAAGAAACAGATATTCAAATAATCCAATTACTAAACTAGTTTCCCTCTCCCCAGGTATGCAGTTCAGGGTGTTATTTGGAGAAGACACCTATTGTAACATAGATGATGTGCCCATATTTAGGTCAAATCTCATCTCAAAACAAAGCAAAACAATGAGCGTTTACAGGGAACCTGGTAAGAGAAAAATACTTACGAAACAACTGTATTTGTTGAGACAATGTATTCTACTTCTTTGGTCCAAGGGTTCATGAAACTGAACCAGCGACTCCGCAATGTAATAAAAGAGCCATCTTTTATTTTAAACTTGTAGCAGTTAGTTGTAATTTTTTCTCTTGTCTGCAAAACTAGAGACGGGCAGAAAGCAAGTCACCTTGTGTCAAAAACAGGCACCAGCAACACATTAACTGAGGTTTTCCCTGACAAGGGCTCTGCTGAACTCCTCTCTGAAGAATAAAGTGATTTCTGCAAGTCATGCCCCCCTCACTCACCCTGAACCTCAGATGCTCATTCACTAAAACCCCAGGGAAGTGTAAAGTAATTGTACAGTTTGGCACACGCAGCACAACCTTGTTGACTAAAGCCTTTGCAAACAGAGATAGACAAATCTTTTCAACTTTTGCTTTTCTTAATACACAACCGTTCCCAATATATTTACAAAATTTCTTGATTGGATAATTAATTATCATACCTTGTCTATGACATTCTGCAAGATGTCCTATATCATCTTGATGAAAATATTCATAACACGAAGTACCTAGAAGTTCCTGTGGTAAATATGCCAGAATGGCTGTTGCTCTGGAGGAAGGGAGGTAAAGGGAGGAAAAAAAAAATAAAAAATTTCAAGTTGAAGTAGTATTGACAGATTACTAAAATTCACCCTGAAGTTGGGTAAGGCTCAAGTAATGCAGAAAGGTATTTTCAGCTTAGTAGGTAAAAACAATCTTTAGGAATACTCTCAGGTAATTATGTAACACCAACAGCCTTCAGGTATTATACCGGAATTAGCACCACTGGAGGGGATGTAAGACTTCTTAAATAACTTGGGAGGTATTGATTTTGACAATTTCAAGCTGAATAAAGCTGCCTTACAGCAGTCAAAAGATAAGACGTAACTCTGCATAAAATACCGCTGAAAAAAATAAATATGAAGTGTTTGAAGAACTGCTGTGTTCCTTTGTGTACCCAGAGTGCTGATGCTGCTGCACAGAGGCCAAATTGTAGCAGTTGTGTTGCAGGAGCATTTTCTCTCCTTAAGTCACAAGCTTTAAGAGTGGGACACAAAAAAAACCCCACCAAGCCCTGCAGCCAGACTCGGAAAAGAGAAAGGTTTAACAAACAGAAGTTTCCTGAGTAAGCACTTAGATACCTACTATGTGTCTCTGGTTTACATGGAACAGAAGCATGAAGCAAATAAACCAACTCTGTTTCCTCAGAACCAGACACAAAGTGAACTCCTTTTCTTCCTCATCAGAAAACTAGAAAGAAGTAATGTGGCAAAGAGTGGATTCTTCACCTGACTCTCAGTGGTGTTCAAGGAGCTGTTGGCAAGGATGGAGGACATGTCAAGAAGCTAGGGAAAAAAGACTTTACGCATTAATTTGGTAATGCGAGCTTTAAAGTCGAAGAGGAAAAAGCAAAGCAGCACTACAGGGAAGTGACAATGAGCTACGCAGCAGCTTCACACAAGGTGAAGGGTGATTCTTGACAAGGAAGAGGCTGTAGTGGCCAGTGTGATGAATGCCCTAGAGATCTGTATGTTAGAACAAGACGATGAGAATTATTTCTTAAGTTGTTAATGATTTAGAAGCTGTAACAACTTCATTAGGATAATTCATCTAACCCAGAATCTCAATGTGAACAGTAATAGAGGAGAGCAGAAGAGAACTGCTGTCCCCTTTTGTATTTGGGATGTGTACACTTGCCTCCAGCCCCCAAAAGACAGCATAAGACAGATTTTTGAGGGTATCTCTGGAGGGACATGGTGCACAGAACACAGACACCGCACAGGGAACTCATTCTAAGCCTTCCTGGTGAAGGAAGAAATAGTTGAGAAAGGAACAAAGCAGGACATGCTATCCAGGAAGACTGAGATGCTCACCATTTAATTTAGGAGAACCCTGTCAGAATCAAATCTGCAGGAGCCACTATGAAACTGCTCAAGAATATCAGACTATAAAGTAAGATGGTTGAATGTTGGAGCTTGAGATCCTCACAGATGGAGAGCAAATCAAAGTATTGAACTAAAGTGAACTTTGATTTTGTACATTTCTTAGAAGAAAATCCACTAAAGGAAAAATGATAGTTCCTTGAACAATCAGAGTAAGACCAAATTGAATAGGAGGGAGAAATAAGGAACAAACCTAGGCAGACCAGCACCTCTTCTGCAATCTCAAAAAAGATCAAATTAAATATTACAAAATGTAGAAATTAGTAAATATTAAGTAAATATGAAGAAGACCATCAGGAAAAGCACTGAAGCACAAAAACAACGGTACTTAAGTGCAGGGCATTTTTGTATTTTCCCCTAAAAACATTCAGCACCAATCAGGTGATTAACACCTGAAGTCCTCACAGACAGAGAGCTCTAACATCTCAGCCTTGGAGAAGGAGACGTTACAAATATTCACATGAGAGAAATTCTCAATCAGCCTTTTGTCTGGTGACCTTTATCCCAGGACACTGAAACTGCTGACAGCTCTGTGACTGCTCTGATGAATTATCTCCAAGAGCCTGTGGAGAGCCATGAAGCAGCAAAACAGAGAGTCTATCTCTAAAAAGGAAGAGCCAGGAACCAAGTCAGCCTTACTCCAGTATTTTTTCCAAGAACTTGAGTAACTAAGCCTTTAACAGCACTGCAGTGGTGAGAAACCTGACAGAGCTGGTTAAGAACCAATATGGACATCAGCAAGCAACTTCTCAAACCTTTTATATTTACTTTCATAGCAGGATAAAGGGCTTTCCGGATAGCAGAAGATGCAACAAATTACAGCAGACATCAAAAGACAGTGAATTCAATATCTGACCATATTCTATTCAGCACGGAAGGAAATTGTTCTTGCTCTTCTTGAATTTCATCCTTCATTTACTTTTTTCCTTAGCTTGCTTCTCTGACTTAACCAGGCAGCTTTGAATTCTGAAGCTGTGTAAGATGTCATCTGCATGTATAATAAACTTAATATTACTCCCGAATTCACCCTCCAGATTCCTTAAAAGTACTGAAAAGGTAAGAGGCATGATGGTTCTCTATAAAACTCAATGTAGCCTACCATTTTGACAGCAAACTGTTAAGTTCTCCGTGGTAGCCCAGCTAGTTAGTACTAATCTACAGCAGTTCTTCTCCAGGGACCATGCAATCCACAAGGAGAAAAAAAGTTAAGGTCACAGAAAGTTTAAGAAGTGTTTCTTTCCTGGATTCCCTTGGACAAGTGACAAAGGAACCATGCAAGTATATAGGAATAAAAAACCTCAACTGAGAAATAAATTGTTTTCAACTTTAACAGGTGCCTAAATATTCTCCAGTGGAAGCCCTGACCATAGATTCCAAGTTTAAGCCTCCACATGAATCTGTCTTCTAAAAAATTCCCTTTCAAAATGCCCTTTGAAGTATCATACACATTCCAAGGACTGTAAACAACAGCTTGAAAACAATTAAATTAGAGCATATGTATTTAATCTAACAGGTCAACATTTTCTGAGTTATTATTTTAGAAGTAGTTCAAATTATCTATCAGAGGAAAGTAAAACTTGTTCATAAACTACTGTATTTTGCCATGACAGAATGGAAAACTCTGAGCAACAGAAAGGCTGCAGATGTTCTCAGCTCCCAGAACCAGCTCCAAGCATTGCTGCTGAAGAGCTGGTATTTTAAGAAGCTTTCTATCAAATTAAATTAAAACAAACCAACCAAACAATAACAACAAAACAACAACAAAAAAACCTCACTCAAACACACCCCAAAACAAAAACCAGCCAACCAAAAAAACCCCAACCAGATAGATAACATTAAAAAAAAAAAAAGATTCTTCTTACTGCTGACTCCCCCAGACATACCTCTGAAAAAAAAAATCCAGCGGGCAGATTCTGTCAAGAGTTTGGAGCTTGGGCTTTTCTACAATGTAAGCAACTGAGCCTAAGCCCCAGGGCAACCAGAAACAACCTCACCAGGGCAGTCTCAGTTCACCTTGACAAGGAAGGGAATCAAATCAGCCCTCTCTAACCCACCCAATTAACACTTCCATTAACATCCTTCAACCACCTTATTTCCCCTGATGATGCCAATTCTTCTGAAGGAAGTCCCAGGTCACATCTCACTGCTCTCATGTCTCTCAGCAGAATGTGTCCAAGAATATAGTTAAATAAATGTATATGCTATCAAAGCCTAAAGCAGCCTGTGCAATAACAGCCTTGTAGTGTTTGTAAAAGTAGCTACCAACATGTAAAGTTCAGTTTCAAACACATTGTCCTAAGGATCACATATATACATTCCCCTTTACAAATGGGCAGAAATGATCCCTGGATTATTCTGATTTATACACCATATTTTTGGAGGTTTGTTTTTTTTTTTTTGTTTGGGTTTTTAGTTAGTTAGTTAGTTAACCAGTAAAACTAAATAAATAGACAGTAACAGCTTGGAGCTTGGTCTCAAAAATCAAGAGACCTGGCAGTCAGGATTTAGCAAAATGCTGAAGAGTCATTTCTTTTTTCAATAGTATGGACACTGCTTTAAGTAAAGCTGTCAAGTAAAGCCGTGTCCAACAGCGACTTACTGCGGAAATTATTGCAAGTATTCTTACCTCTGATCTACAAAAACAAACTTCCCATCTATTGCATGTCGAGAAACATATTCTGTAGGTTTCACCCTGATCTCGCCGTTGACCGGCTGCGGTACTACGTGAGGATGCAGCCGTCCAATTGCAACAAGACAGCTTAAATTACATCCCTCGTTATCTGGTTCGTTATCTTCATCTAGTCCCATTTTTGTTGGCGGCCAGCTTTTTAAATATCCTGTGCTATGAATAGTGCAAAAGCTTTTGCGGTCTGCTGTAAAAAGGGAAAAAAAAAAACAACACAACAACAAAGAACCAAAAAAATCAGTTAGGTCAGGGATATCGCTTTCGAGACCTTCATCTCCATTCTGCTAATGATACTTCTCTTCTCTTACACAGGAAATTTGGGATGCTGTTCACTAAGGGATTTTTCAGCACTTCTGCTTCAATGCAGCTAATCTGATCTAACTCAATAAACAATTTACCTCTGCAAAACCACTGTTTAGACTGAAACACCCCATAGTTCAGACCGAGGCTGCTTCTGATAAACTTCGAGGCGAAGCTGCATGACATTTTATTATTTCATCAGAGGAGACAAATAATCTAAAGGATTGTTTGCAGGAATTTGTATATTAATAAATAAATAAGAAGCCTTTTTTAACTGAACGTCAGGCTGCCCCCCAAAAGCAGGAGCAGTTTGGCAGAATAGGCAGCGGGGTGAGGGTGGAGACTGGCAGTGACGAGCGATGGTACCCGAAAGGAACACTCGTATTCCCAGCATGAAGCACGGCTTAAAACTGCAGGAAGGATGACTTTTGTAGAGGCCAAGTAAAAAGGTTATGCCTAAATGCACAAACTGGTTTCCTGAGGGATGAGCGCTAAAAAGCATGACCCAAGGGTGAAGCTGTGCCTGAAGCAAGCAGAAAGCACTTGGGGCAGAGACAAAACACGGACATCACCTTCTCTTCTCTACTTGACTTTCCACTTTAACTAATACCAAACGTATTACCCAAAGTATTCAAAGAAACTTTCAAATTTGGACCAAATATGTATTACACCATGTCTAGAATAATACCCTGCAGAGGAAAAAAAAAAATATTACCAATGTTATAGTTCTGGGGTAGAAATCCCATGTTTCCAGTACTCAGAATGTACCAAAAATAGAGATGAACTTGGAATAAACGTTTTACGTTGGATATCCATCCAAACATCACTTAGTCAAACATGGAGCAGAGAAATAGAATGGGTAACAGCTCTCCTTTGCTGGAGATACTGGCTAAAAGGTCAAGAGTCAATGGGATATGATCAATGTCTGAAGAAGTTGCAATAACCACAGAAACCTAACCGTCAGCACAAACTGCCTGGGAAAATTTCTTGACAAGAAACACTGACAGCGTTCAAGAAATGTAAAAAAAATTTAACCCCTGCAAATAAGCAATTGCATAAAAAATAAATGGTATAAAAATAAAAGCCATTACATTTGGGAATAAAATTTGTAATTGTTACCTTTCTTCTTTGAACAGGTTGAAGGAAAATCCTTGTCTTCTACTTTCACTGAAGGTCTATTGCACTTCATCCTACAAAAGAAGGACCGTCGTGCTCCAGAACAGAGTCGTGATGGCCCAGGCGTTATATCAGTTTTAACTGGGAGTCCAGCTGCAGCAAACAGAGGAGGTGAGGAAGCTTTCTTTGCCAGGTAAAAAGGTAAGCACACAAATGTTTTCATCGTATGACTCAACTGTACAACATTTCAACTTTGCTGGGAGTTGCATCAAAGTCATCTTATATTCTTCTTCAGAAGCGGAAGTCCTCTTTTGGAGGCTCATGGTAGTGAATATCCACAGGCCTCAACTGGCCATCTTGACATTACAATTTCTGATTACACTTTCTGGTGTCAAACATTGACACAAGCTTGAGTATACAAGGTTCTAAGTGCAAAGATTAGCAAAAGATTGGACAGACCCACACAGGTTTTGCAATAAATGTTGTGATTTCTTTGAACGCTAATGAACTGATTAAAAATAAGAGAGATTATTTACTCATAACCAGAGCAGTGCTTCAAACATAGTCACTCAACAAGTGGAGTCTCCTTCTCTGGAGATTTTCAAGACCTGTCTGGATGCATTTCTGAGTGATCTGCTCTAGTTCTGTCCTGCTCTGGCAGGGGAGTTGGACTCAATGATCTTCAGAGGTCCCAACCCCTACCACGCTGTGATTCTGTGCTTGCAACGCCCACCCAGACAGCACAACATGCACATGGAGAGCAGAAGAGGCACAGTGCTATGCCAGGTCCATCTCAACTCACATGTTTCTAGAAATCAGATGTTTTCAGGTAGCAGTGACCCACACAGTGACTGCAAATCCCCAAGACCTCCAGTTATGTGCAAGAAGTCTCTCCAGCCTCACAGAAGTGAATGTACATGAACATGCCCTGGCAGGAAGTCCTGACCTTTATCATACTCTTGCAGGAGATTCTTCCTGTGGAAAGTAACTGGGGCAGCACAGTGCCAAAACACACATTGACTCTGGGAGCCAACAGCAGAATGCTGGTACAGAGCTCCGTGAAGATGCCTGACATGCATCAGGAGCATAGGTATCAGCAACACCAGTGATGTAGAGCTGATGGAGGCTCTTAAATCACGTAACTTTTCCACAGCTTGCTACCCACTCCAACCGCCTATAAACAAACAGCTATAAACATGTACAAAAGCTTCTAGGGCTTTTAAAGCAAGGAGGAAAACAAGGATGTCAATGTTTTAGTGTGAAGTATGCCTCCCTTAAAATTAGAATTGAACGAGGTCATCTCAAGGAGGTCAGACTGACCTGCACCACACACACTCTAAACTGCCGTTCAGTGGTCAAAGTACAAGCTGTGCCCATGTCACTTGTGCCAACATAAAAACAAATGCATACATGCACACTAGTACTCTTTAAGAATATGAGTTCTTGAAATTCTACCAATCAGTCTATCATAGCAGATGGAAAGACTGTAATTCATAGTATTTATTTTTGCCTTAACTTTGTCAGAGGCATACAAAAAAGGGAGCTAGCACTGGATATACATGCTTGACAACCAGACAAAACCAAGAGCCAGAAAAACTTCAGTTGATCCAGCTGGAGCCTCTAGGCTCACTGCCCTGGAATGATCTCTCTCAGCTTCAGTTTCTGAAGTTGAGCTGGTGGCTTCTCTGAGATGAGATCCTAGAGATTTCTGCTCCTGACAAACTCAAGACTTAATGACCTGGAAATCTGCAGTTTTAAGATTCCACCTTGTACTTAAGCAATGCAGACTCCTGTTATGAGAGTGAATGAATCACCCACTCAGCTCAAAAGCAGGAGACAGACAGAACTACTTTAAAATACCAGTATGGAACATACGGAGGAGGAAATGATTCCAAGGACCACATTAAAAACTTTGGAAGAGGAAGGACAGGTCACTGCTGGAAGAGGCAATCAGTAATAAATAAGTAAAAAGAATCCTCTAACATGACCAACAGCAAAGGTTCACCACAACACCACCAAGTGGATTCTGACCACTGAAAATGACAGACTAGAAGAAATGCTTCGTATGTTTTCCAGGGAGAAATTAAACCTTTGATGTCTGGAAAACAGAGGATGCTTCACAGATGGAGCCACTTAAACTACTGCATCTATATGGCAGTACATGCCAAACCCACCGGCTTCTACATTTAGGTATCTCTTTCATACTTGCTTTTTTGTTTGTTTGCTTCTTTTTTGGGGGTTGTTTTTTTGTTATTGTTGTTTGTTTGGGGTTTTTTTGATTGGTTTTTTTTTAAGGGGGCAGGGGGTGACATGCTGTCTTTGGTTGGTTTTTTTTTCTGTCTTTAAGCTAAAACGTCCTTGGCATGACACCAATCGGCAGCCCCCACCCATACTTGTGACATCAGACAAATATTCAGCAGCAGTGACTCTGGCTACAGGACACTGTTTCTCAAAAGGCAGTACTACTTACTTTTTGCATCTATAAGCCTCTCTCGTGGCGCAGTGTCAGAAGAAGAGAGCTGCTCCTTCACTTTGGCAATGTCTTTAGGATGAAGGTAATCAAATAAACTCTGCCCAATCAAATCATTCTGTAGAGATTGAATATTCAGTCAAAAGTTAAAAGAATTGTTAGATTTTCTTAATTGTGGCATCCATTTTAAACACCCATTTTACATACAGGTCAAACCAAGGAACATCTGAAATCCAGAACTGAATGGAAGGTGTGTACTCATAACTTAACTGTACAGACAAAATATTACATAGTAATTTCTTTCATTATTTTTAGTAAGAGTTGTGCACGAGTCCATGCTCAATCCAGGACCTACAAAATATTGTATCTCTTCAGTCTCACTTCATACTCTACACACTTGAAGGAAAATATCGTAATTGCAAGTGTTCTCTTTCAACATTTTCATAATGAGTAGGTATGCGGTATATAATTAACTAAATCTATCTGTGGAAAACTTTTGAGGCTAATACAGTTTGGAAGTTTAGTAAAAAGGGCAGATGACAGAAAGAATGGAGAATATTATTTACACAATACACGGTGCATGTTAAGCCTCACGTTTAGCATATATTAAAAACTTGGCTTTGGTATAATTGCTTCCCAGTTTACATCAGTAAGTAAAAAAACCAGAACAGACAGAAATAAAATGAAGTCAAAAAACTAACGAGAAGCTCGTGAAAGAACCTCAGGATGATTTTTCAGTATCTGCTTACAGTCCTAATTAGACTGTGCTGTTGAAAGCCTGAGGGTAAATCCCTGATCAGAAATGCATCAATCAGTGAAGGAAATTTAGTTCCTTTTCACCTCCCCAGTTTGAATGGAAATCAGAAACAATCTTCTCTAATGACACGGCAGAGGAAAGCTCTTTCTTTGCAACAAATCTCAGCTTCCAAAACAGACTATTCACATAAATACCCCTCCATGGAAACTCATAATCATTAAAAAAAAGAAAAAGCTTAAAATCTTTTAAGGCCTAACATTACTTAAAATGGAAAAGAATACCTGACTGTAGTTGAGGATCTTGAAGACAGATTCTGAAACAAACAGTATCTTCCCTCTGTCACAGCCCACAACAAAAAGAAATCCATCTGCTGCCTAATTAGGAGGAGGAAAAAACCAAAAGTAAATTCCTAAGTTATACATCTTCATTGCATCATTATAATCTTTAAAAACCCTTTGTATACAGTAGAATTTCTGCACTAAGAGAGCTGTCTTAACATTTAGAGATAACTTAGTCAACAAGCAAGATACAAAATTACAGTAAAGTTTTTTTTGAATCTACAAACATTTCTGGCATCATTCCGGGCATCATGCCCAGAATGTAAAATCACTTTTGTGGGAAGAAAGAATCCATGTCTTGTCCAATAATATTATGATTACGTTTAATAATGTCTTCAAATTAAAATGTTATTTTAACTGTATTTATTCCATAGTTCCTCTTTAAGAAAGCAAGTATAACCTGGATATTTATTTATGTGCCTAGAGGTAAGTAATTCCCATTTCAACAGTACTCTTTTTACCATCAGATAATACAAGCATGCAAGAATTAGGCCCTAATTTTTTAACTTTAGAGTCACGACGCTGCAGAAATTAAATTCTGCATATGCTGCATCTGGACACTGCAGTGCTTCACAAAGTACACAAGCTACTAGAAGAGCTGAACTATTGAACCAATTATATACGCTCTCCATGCTATATAAGAAGTATGCAGCAAGCAGCCAAACGTACTAAGTCGTGTTACATCAGCGACCTCAAAACCAGGAGTTCATTATATTATTGTACGCTGAAAATCACATCAAGGTAGCTCATGGCAGAAAGTCTGCAAGAAAACAAGTTTCTGAAATTTTGGTTAATTCCAGGAAATAACTGAAGATTTTGATGGTGACCATCAAAATACCAGAGTGTCCTCTTAAATCTTTCTGCTTAAATTAAGAGACACTAGCCATCATTAAAAGCCACTGACTTTATCCAGTAGTCTTGCAGATTTCTTTATCCCCCTCCATAATCAAAACATTCTTAGGCTAAGATACAAGGCAGAAAAATACTGGCATTTTGCTTGGGGAGAGTTCTATTCACAGCCATTATCTTAATTAAAATTTGAAACATACCCTGAGAATCAGATGTTTTAATTCATCATCTGATAGAAAAGCAGGCTTATAGTTTGCTTCTGTATATGGGTTTGTAGCACCTAAAGAAAAAGAACAAACAGCCCTCGTATCACAAACTCAATAAGCAATCTTCCTCCGGCTCCTTCTCACACTGTTACTGACTGCAGGTGTTCTTTAACATGAAAGTTGCGTTATGCTTTTGTTTTACTATCAACATGAGCTCTCTTGGGATGTACTTTAAAAAAGCTAATGCTTTTCTGCTAAAACACAAATACTGCATTCCATCGTAATGCAAATTAAATGCCTTCTGAGATATAAAGGTGCTCCTTGACATATTTTTTTAACCTAAATGCTGTCTGCTTGATTTAGGGTCTAGACTCAGAATCAGAAATGAAAAATAGGAGATTAAGGAATAAAACCCTTCAAATTACTTTTTCTCTCTATAACTTAGTAAAATGTGACAATCTCTTTACGTGACCTTATCACTTAGGGAGTTAGAAATCAGTTCTCTCATTCCATGCCCAAGACAAATAAAACCAGCATTACAATGGCATCATCTTACAATACCAAAAGCCCTGAATTAGCAACAAATGAGGCAGCTATTTATTAAAGAGTGATTCTTCTTATTCTATTCCTTTCATAAAGGCAAGAGAGTCAAATTAGCAACCACTGAAGTGCTATGAATTACTAAGCTAATCAAATGACAGTGGCAGAAAAAGTGAAACCTTTCAGAAGTGCCAGGATAAATAGGATTGGAAGACACTATGTCTCCTAGAAACTAGAACAGTGACTCTTTCTTTAAATGAGTTGCATCACCATCTTTTCTCAGGGGCTTATTTCTTGAAAGCTTAAGCTTTCATCATCATCCCTGACTGTACTCAAGCACCAATTCATTCTTAGATGAAGCTTTAGGACAGAGAGGAATTTGCAACAACTCCAGCTCTTCCAAACCTGGGTGTTTCCCTTTCAGGTGCTTTTAACAGGAACTGGTCAAAAAGACTAAAATAAATTTTCCAAGTACTCTCCGTTCTTTCACAAGGACCTAAAGCTATGAGCACAACACCTCAGAAGTCCTGTAGGAATATTACTTACAACTAAAATCCAACCTCTCTACCAACAAGTTTTGCACATTGCCTCCTGAAGAGCACTGCTCGGTGCTACGGAAGATTCAAGTGTGCACTGCCACTTAAACCCTCTGTTCCCTCCCCTGCCAGCCTCAGCTGCCTTGCTGTGGTCGAATCTAACGAAGGTGATGAAAAATTATTCTCTTCTCATCCACATTTTTCCCAGTCGGATCAGGATATTGGACCATGAATCAGTATGTTATAAATGAAGGCATGGCAGCAAATGCTAAGAAAAGGGGAGAAGTCCTCCCTAAATGTATGAACTTGCTCCTTTTTGACAAAAGGGCAAGAAAGGGAGAGAGGAACTATGGCTGTGGGGAAACACCACTTTGCAGTCCTCCTCTGGTCCTGCCCTGTCCCCCTCCCCTCCACCACCAACTTACCACGTAATGTTTTCATGTGCTGGACAGCCATTCTCAACACAGTGAGTTTATCTAGCTTTCGAGACATAGCATTGCACGTTGGTACCAAAGATGCCAGTTCATCTATAAAACTGTTCATTTTATCTCTACGCCTCTTTTCGATTTGACTGTGAGCCTCCCTAAACAAGTAAGGTGGTGAAGGAAGACAGAAACAGGTAAGAAAATAAGTCATGTTAAAAATCCCCAAGTCCAGTATAACAAAACCACAAAAGCAATGTCCTCCTGATAATCGAGTTACCAGTCATCAGATGCCTTCTGAGATACAAAGGTGTTTCTTGACATATTTTTTTAACCTAAATGCCGTCTCCTTGATTTATGGTCTACACTCAGAATCAGAAATGAAAAGCAGGAGATTAAGGAATAAAACCCTTCCAATTATTTCTTCTCTTCATAACTTAGTAAAACATGACAATCTGTTCACGTGACCTTATCACTTAGGGAGTTTTTACCAGTTATCATCCTGATAAGGACAACCACGTACAGAATTCTTGTATAAGGTACAAACAATAGGTATTGTACAGGTATAAGCAATAGGCAAGGCTGGTTCAAAAGGCACATGGTTCCAATTGACCAGAAAACACTTCTGATGTTGGCCATACGCTACACTGAACCCTCAGTTCCAAAACAATTCACTGAACTGTACGAAGTCATCTAGAGATTTCCACTGCCGTGCACTTTTGTTCTTAGCAGATACGCTGAAACAGAACTGGAATCGTAAAGGTCACAGCGAAGCAAATTCCAGTGTATATAAATACTGAATAAAGCATTCCATGAAGAATTTGTAATCAGTATACTGTACGAATGTACTAAGTATTTAAAGCTACCTTTTGCCGTGGCAATGTAAGTCTTCTACTCATCCTATAGCTTTCCAGTGAAGTACTTCAGATACCTCTGAACTAAACACTTCCTAATCAGGAAAACTGGTGATAAACACTAAATAATTTAATTTTGGGGTTATATTTTCCCCTATGAAAGAGTCACTTTCAAAACCCACTACTGAGTTTGAAAGAAACAAGCTGAAGGATGTAATGTAATCAGAAACATACAGATTTCAACTGCAACCTTACTGAAGTGACTAAAACAGAGTTACTTACAAAATTGCTATTTTCACAAAACTATATGCAGTTTATACACGAAAAATGTTAACAGTGCAAAAATAAGGAAAAATAAGAGGTCAAAGCTAAAAAAACCTTAATTTCAGGATAAGAAACACATGCAAATGTTCCCTACATGGCAGAAGGCAAGAGATCATGCTTTTAAATATATTCTTTAGAGCATTACCTTGCATTTTTTATTCTGCCTTGTTGGTCTGTATACTCCAATCTGTGGGGAAATGATAGCACAGAGTTACAGCACTGAAACACTAAAACCGGTTCTTTTAATGCATCTTACATACCTCCTGATCCTCACTCAAATCAGTTTTCTAAAACTCGAACATTTATTTAACCTTTCTTCAGGAAAGATCATTATTTATGATACCGTGGCTCAAAGCATGGGGGTTTTGTTGTTGTTTTTTTGTTTGTTTGTTTGTCTGTTTTCATCTGTTCAACAATCTTAAGCTTTTGTCCCAGCAAAGGAAGAATTTGGGACACATGGCCACTGGAAACAAGTATCTACACACAGGATGCTAGGTCAGTACTGTGGAACCAACATTTTAGTGACTGTATCAATAGTACCTTCCATGTTGGTCATCTTTATCTGTATCCATACCTTCCCTGCAGAAACAGAACAGAGCAATATATCACAAATTAAGCAGGATCAGCAAAGTGTTAATCAAACTATTAGAAAATATAACTAAATTTTTCCCATCATTTTTAAATTCATAAATACAAAAAGTATCTAAAAGGGAGAACCTGGAAGGACTAAAGAAGCTGTGTGGTTTTTTGTAATATTAAATGAGTCGCGTCTCCTTTGGAGCTAACAAAATGGCACAGTTTGATGTGTTTGACAGTAAAACATGCTGCAGTTCAAAGACATCATCTGTTCTACAAGTGTTTTTCAGTTAACTAGAGGGGGAAAAAACCCAAAATGACGTATCAAAGCAGATATTTTTCATGCCTTCATCATGAATAGGGTTACTAACTTGCATTTACTAGAGCTAGAAGATCAACCAGAGGCAGTTATCAAAATGCCTAGCATAAAATTCACAAACTGCCCTGAAATACTTTGTGCAGATGCCTGCGTGTTCTACAGTTTAGTTTGCCTTACGGTAGCTGATTTTGTGGTAGGAGACAATAATAAATCTACACCAGTGAACCACTGGAGATGGATAAATTCACAGACAGAATGAGAGACTGTATGGAACTAACCATTAAATGATGGCAACTTCCAGTGTAGATACATGGCTTATTTTTGTCCCAAGGTCGGGGGAGGGAGGAAAAAAAAAAGAAAAAGTCAAGAAGGAGGCAGGCATAATAAAAAGCATCCCCCTTACTACGTTTTAGAATCATAAATTGTATTTTTTAGAATCGTGAATTGTAATTTTTAGAATCGTAAATTGTAATTTTTAGAACTGTATAAAAATAAGGAAAGTGCAAGTTTTCATAGCCATCTCTGGTAAAAAATGTTGAATGGCTACAGCACTGTTAGACAAATCAATTAGAGAATCTTTTGATATATATATATATAAATCTCTACAACTCTGCTTAAACGGATTCCCTTAAGCCTGGCTTATTCTGGTTTAAATGTGAATGGGAGGGAAAGGCAATGAAAAACACCAAGCAACTTTTTCAAGTGAAGCCAATTATTAAAATATTTATACTTACTCAAAAGGAAAGCCATCAAGTCTGAAAAGAAAGAAAAATAAAGTACACCATGTATAGGAAATAAGGAGAATGTCTTAGATTTTTCTGTTGAAATTCTCAAGCTAATTTATATTCTATTTGAAATGAAAAGCACAATGTAAATAAGACAACTGCAGTGGAGGTATTCCAAGGAAACAAGCTTGTCCAAATTAATCTACTTTCTGAAAGAATAATTCTGCTTTTTAAGAAAAGAGAGCATAGTTCATTACACTTAATTGGAAAAACGAGTAAAACAAGTAACTCAAATTATGTTATGCAAATCATTGAGATATTACTTCTTCTTCAGAAAAGAAAGATCTGGTTTTTATGCGTGTTGCCCTTGGGGTTATTTAGAAATTATTATTTATAAATGGGATCTCAGAGGTCTCCAAGACCAGAAATAAATAAGTAATAATAATAATAAAAATGTATCCCAGGTTTCTCAGTTTTAATTCTGCCTGGCAGGACAGATGAACATTTTATTTCAGTCAGTACTAAAGTCCTAATTCTGAACTTTATACAGACTTTATCATAAGGAAATTAAACAGAATTTCTACGTGCAATCTGCTGGCATCACTTCAAGACTGTCAAGTGATCTGAAATAGCACTTCACCATGCTAGGAGCCTACATTTGATAAAAGCTTTATGAAAAATCTTCTCATATTAGCCATTAACAAGCTAATTATTCCTCTTCAACATTGGACATAAGGCTTCTTAAATAAACATGGTCTTTTGTATTTACTTATTGCATGTTTAAATCAATTATCTTTGTGATAAGTTTTCTGAAAGGGTCTGAATAAAGCTAAAGGTTTTCTTCATCTCTCAATTTGCACGTCTGAGTTACTGTCTTAATGGCTTAAAGCACTTGTGATGCTCACAAATAAATAGCACACATGTCTAGAAAAGGACATCGGAAGAAAAATGAAGGATCACCTTTCCACTTGGGATGCCACCTTTATCTACAGGATGCTTGTTGTGCCAAAATTCATTTTAGCCTTAGAAAAACCCAGAAAGCAACATCTAAAACAGGTACGAGGTTAAGGCACAAATGCTTCAGGATAGTTTGCTGTCTTAGCATCTGACACCTCAACTGAAAACACTATGCCCAAGAAGAGAAATTAACTGTTTATAGACCTGTGCACGAAGTCTTGGACTCCAGCATTTGACTAAAACAGACCATAGTGGAGGACAGACAACCTTTGCTGAAATGACAGCAACAGGCTGGACAGGAATTTTCCCAAGGGAGTGGCAGGAGGAAGAATCGAGAAGAAGCTGGTGTGGAGAGCTGACAGCGCAGCCGATCAATGTGCTTGCTTGTCCTTCAGAGGTGAACAAAGACACTAAACCAGTCAGGTTCTGCCTTCCTCATTCCCTGACTTCAGCGGCAAACAAAGCCTAAAACGGGACACTCAGACCACTTATGTGAAAAATAAACTGTTAACAGGCAGCAAAAGCTGAACAGTAACATTTCTGAACATGTACCGATATATACATATTGAAGGAGGGATCAAGGAAGTTTACCTTAAGCTCTAGTTTAAAAGAGGAATATTTCCTAGGTGCCATTTCCTCTGCGACACAACCTGAGCTGTGCTGTCAGGACAGCTGTTACAAGCTTATTTTACTCAGGATTCAAGGAAACAATGTTTTCACATAGTTAAAAAAATCAACACACAACCTAAAGGGCAGAATTTTACAAAAGCAATCTGTCTTTTGGGAAAGAGAACTTGAGCAATGCTTCCTACCCAGGAAAATAAGATGGAGAAATCCCTTCTAGAGAAGGGGAAGTTGGTAAGAGCGAGGCTGTTCACTGAATTTTCTAGTAGTCAATTTAACTAGATGGAGTCGTGTGCTTTTCAGGAAGACTAAATGTAGATCAGAGAAGGTAGGTATGCAGTATGTCTGTGGTCTTTTAAACAGCACTTAAAACTTTGTGCGTAAGTTCTCCTAATGCACAAGGAACTTAGTTCTTAATTGTCATGCTCAGGGTGGATTAAAACTTCTCCCCCTGCCTGTAAGAAGAACCACCAACAATCCAAAGGCCCACGATGATAAATTTTGTGCTATGTTACAAAAAATGGACTACGTAGCTGTATTAATAACGGGTAGGACCTTCTCACAAGTTACCCTGCAGCTACACTTTGTAAAGTTACACCACACAGGAGGTTTGCACAGTGACTTAGAGTAAGCAGGTTGGACTTGGTGTACCTAGCACAGAAGACATTATAGACTTGGAAATTTGTAAACTTTACTAAAACCTTCATTACTCTAGAGTTGGTGTCTGAGCACTGCTATTAGCAAGTTTCCCTTAAAGAGAAGCAGCTTTCTTGGAACAAAAACCACATTCTACCACTGATTCAGAAGAAAACAAGTCACTGCCTCAATCCAGCGACTTTTCAGATTCATATTCAACTGGGAGACCAAAATAGCTTCGTCAGGCAAAGGCTGGCAGGACACTGATAGGAAGTGACTAAAAAGTCAAAAAATATGTGAAAAGGAACTATTCCCAGTTTTGTTTCTGCTTTTTAATGGATTTGTTATGTTCCCTCCCGCTAGTCAGACATTCTATTTCCTATGTAAATGGTCAATGGAATCAACCTTCCCATTCTATATTTCTTCAGTATTAATTTTCCCCCCTCATCAGACAGAGGTTTCTTTCCTCAGCCTTACCCGATCTGATTGCCTTCAATACTAGCTGCACTGAGATGAAGATTTTATTTTTATTATTAAATAATGAAATTTCCTCTTAGTGCATAATACTTTTTTTCTTTATTAAAACCTTTATGACAGGTTGTCAAGAAAAGGTTATTTTAGAATTGCTCTAAGTATTTCTAACGCCTCTACCACTGCATTGTTGTATTACAACCTCTTTACAGCAAAGAGAAATCCAACTTACTGATAATCGGTCGAGCTTCCCTTCCTTTTCCTATTACAATCCATTCCTGATGTGCTAAGGGAACTGGAGATCAAGTCAGCAGGGTCTGGTGACATAAAGTCACTAATTGTAGAAGATATGTCCATCCTTTGGTCTGCCATTGGATTGTCTAACATTGGGGGGGGGGGGAAAAACACCGAGAAACCCACTGCATTAATAGAAGCAGAAACTTACATATTTTTAACCCCCCAAAAACCCCTAAACCTCAAAGTTAGTATTCTAAAAACCTCAAAAATCACAATTCTATTTTTTTCTTTTTGCTATAAAACCAATAATAGGCCATTTCTCCTTTTCCAGTTCCTTGTGCATTGAATATTGCACACAAACCATGACCATTCTTAAAACACATTATTTAACACAACTGTTTTTAAAGAAACTATCACCGTGATCTTCAACTGAACTGGGTTTATCTTATGTTAACTGACCAGCCACCTGCTTCTACCTAACATAAATGAAGGATAAGTTAGGTCTCCCTCTTACTGACTGGGGACACTGGTTTTAGCGTGTCTCTCCATTTGAAGACCATATTATAAAAATTCCTAAGTTTTGAGAGTTCTAATTCCATGGAACCAAAATCAGAAGATTTCCATAGAAAAACAGGTTAAATAAACACCTCTATGACAACAGACTCCACAAATAAAAAAATAACAACTTAGTGATGGTCTGAGAAGACTAGTTAAAGGTACTAACAAATCTAATTAGCTTTTCCATCCAAAACATATGCATTTTAATCCTCTAAACTGCAAATAATTATACTGTTGGAAGAAACCCTCTGAAAAGTTTATACATTGCTAAATGGCATCAACTGTGAAACAGGGGAGTTTTTACCTGAAAGCCTATCTTGGAAGCCTAAATCCACTTGGGGAAAGATGATGATGCTCAGCCTGAAGCAGCTGATCACCTTAAAACTCTTCCATGCCTCATATTCTGGTAGCCCAGTGCTTTCAAAAACCTGCATGGAAAGAAAACCAGTAAGCTTAAAAACCACTTTCCAAACAAGTTTGTTTGGAACATTTGTTTTAAACACAGTTTACAACAGCAAATAGATGTTTCCTCCCCCAGGATCAAATTTTAACTTCCTTATAAAATGTAGAAGCTTTACCTGTCATCAAAAGGATTAGATGCTGAGATGTGCATCTCCCATGGACCAAGCTTTGCAACAGAAGGAATCTCTTCAGCATCCATTCCTTTTGTGTCCTGCTTATCGTTCTCTGGTCTTTGCACAAAATCCCACCACTCACAAACAATGACCAGATCTGAACATGTTTTGTTGTCAGATGCTACCAGAATGAATCAAACTGCTGTTGCAGTGCAAAAGACAGCCTCGTCCCTTCACTCCTGGCTGCCTCACTTTTAAGGTGGCCATAGCAGTGAACAGTTTGGACTTGGCTTATTATTGTGGACAGCAGTTGGCATTTTCAAAGGAAAGGAAGATAAACATCGTTCTATTCTGCAAGCTTCAAGCCTTTAAATAGAATCCACACCCCATCGTGTAACTCGTGTTCTCAACTGTGTCTCCCACCTATACTGTAGACGTAGATAGTAGTCTGCAGGTGGATGTCCTTCCCTTACTGTACAAAACAAGTTTTGCAGCAAAGCTTTCTGTGCAAGACTTAAAAACTCTGCTAAGTCTACCACTTGGAAAAAGCCTTGAAAGTCTCTTGGATGCACTGTTTTCTGGTTAATGGGCCTGTGAACATCATGACTGCCTTCCCACCTGTGACAACAGCAGAACTTCTCATCTACGCAGAGCAGCAAGCTCCCATCATGCTCTCAGAAGTTCACAAGCCAAACACGTGTCAACATGACCGCATTATAACCAACTCTATTTAATCACATAGACATGTTAAGAGTCATAAGCCAACAGAAACCTCACAAAATCCAAAGTCAATGGTATAATTTTTTTCAAGCTCTATCAGAACAGCAAAACTAGAATTTATTTCAGAAGTTTAAATTACCTAAATTGCCGGTCCTGTTATGGTAATACCAGTCAGAATCACGCCTCTTAAAATGGAGGTCAGGCAAGTCACTGCATTAATACCACCAACCCTTTGTTGGCTCATTGTTCTAGAAGCAGAGCATCCAACCTGCTGTTGAGGGCTGGTTGTCCATCTTACCCGACAACTCCTCTGTGGGCCCTTCTCAAAAATGAAAAAGGAGTCAGGTATTTGCAGATCTGTGGGCATGTAGAGGCAAGTTAAGAGGCCAGCTGACACCAAAAGGTCACTGACAACAGCTAAATGAGTGCAGTCACATTATAAATTGCCATTGAATCCATACCCATGGTTTATCATCCAAAGCTTTCATTCACAGCAATACATTTACTTTGTGGCTCAGGCCTTATTTTCTTCCTGTATCACCTATATCACCCTACTCGTCCGCTTTGCCTCTCTTACTCAAAGTAGTCCACCAACTATAAACATAATTATATTACTGTGGTTTATGAGATTATTACAGCTTAATTTACAAGCCACCAGTTAAACCACCGTCACTGACCATTTCTCTGTGCTTAGTTCGTATCCAAAAGCGTTATCTACAACCTCTGCTCACATGCAGAAGTTAGATATAGCTAAACTTAGTGTGGCCTGTGGTTAAGCCCTATGAATCCGGTGATAAAAGTACTGGCACATCAAACTCCCTACAATGCTTCTGTTTACACTGGCCAATGACTGTGTCTATATTTGATAGTTTCAAAGCAGCTATTTTAAGTGTCTTGACCATTTAAGCAGAACAAAATAACAGTTACATAAAAAGCACGTCTCCATCTCTTTTCAAGTTGGCCCTTTCTCTGACACGTCCCAAATGCACATCCCAGTTCTAACAACCACAGTCCTACATTTTAGCATGATAGGAATTAAGAATTAAGCATGTGTCTTGAAATGATGTTTCAAGTTAAGAAAGTGTCAACCCAACAATCAGGGCAAAAACCAGCACGCCTCACTATAACAGTGAACAGTTCAGAGGAATGCTTTGTTCCAAGGCTTTCTTAAAATTCTGGAAAAGTGAGTATTTTACTGTCTTTTCAGCACTTGGCTGCTCATTATTCAGCAGCTCAGAAAAATCCTTTATGAGAAGGAGCACAAAAGTTACCTCTATAGATAAGCAACGTTCAAATCTTCCATCTATTGCCTATTCCAAAGTACTCCAAGGATCTACTTGAAAAAATGCCATCTAGTCCAATCCTTGATTAAATTCCCCAGTAGATGAGAAACAAACAATACTCAGTCACTGTATCACGTGACGTGTCTCTCCACAGCCTGTTCGGGGCTACTTCCTTCAGGAGTCCCCTCCATTGCATTCAATCTTCCTCCAACCCCCTGTAACAAGGCTAATGAGACAGTAAAAACAAATCTTACTGTTCATCCCTTAAAAAAAAAAAAAGTTAGATGACACGTGACCAGCTTAATCATGCAGCAAAGCTGATCATGAGTACATAAACACCTCTGAGCAAATCAAGGTCAGAGCTAAAGTAGGTCAACTATGTCTGCCAAGAACCCATCTGGGAGTCAAGACCTCTTTAGACAAGCACCACCAGTTTCACTTAGCCCTGGGCAAGAGTCAGCTACCTCCAACACACAAACATATTTAATCTAAAAGAAACACAATTCATAACTTTATGAATCACAAGTGTTTCGTACCTTAAAAGCCCTGTTTCACAATGACAGAGGAAAACTGTCGTGTCGTTTCCTTAAGTACTAATTGAAAGATCCTCATTATGAAGTACTTATTGAAAGATCCAAACTATGCATAGTGACTGAACCAAAACCAGCCACAAAAAGGAAATCATCTACTTCCCCTCACAGCAGCATTCCATCTCTCAAGTTAACTGTCACAGTATGAACTAGTAAGAAACAGAACAGGGTTATTTCTCTCCATTATCTGTATTTCTTCAAGAGATGCTGTAGATGGATGCACGCTCCAGATGCACATGCACTCGGGAGTGGTGGGAGATTCCTGCTCAGCAGCACAAGGACTGCAAGTGTGCCTTTGATGACTTCAGGATGCTTACTGGCACACATGGGCACGGCTGCTGAAAGTAGCAAGCAGTTCCTACAGCAGAAGCTGTATTATTAAATACTCCACAGGAATCAGAGGAAGATGTCTGAACTAAAGCAGTGGTGTTTCCCTTTTCCTTCAGTACATACGGAGCAGCTGCCACAATGCTTCATATTTGCCCAATATCTGGATATTGTTTGGTTTTAATAGCACATTTGTATTCCTTGAACTCCCTGTGTTATTTGCAGGAACACTCTGTACTCCAGGCAGATAAAAACCTCTGTGGCTTCCTCTCCCAAGCAGATGCATCTTCACTGCAACCTCTGGAGCAAAGAAGTGATTTTACCCCAGTTTGCTTGTTGTGTTGATCCTTTTACCACTCATCAACATGTTTGCCAAGCCCTGGCAGCCTACAATCCACGTTTGAGTTTTAGAGCTCTTCCCAACTCAAGCTCTTAAGTGACCTTGGCAGCTCACATTTTGAGCCCATCCTTAACCATGCAGCAGTGACCAAACAGCCTCCTGTACCTCTCGTGTTAGCAGCTGCTGCTACCCACCCTCTCACGACAGGGCCCCAGTATCCCCTGCTCTGTGGAAGGCAGAGGCGCAGCCCAACCAACTAAGGCAGCAGGCTGGAGCCCATCAGTTTAAACCAGCCACAAAGCTACAAGATGAATCATTTTTACGTAGGGGAAAAAAAATCTCCAGTAACCAGATTAAAAACTCCACATGCACAAAGAACATCTTTCAGCTCTAAGAAATTAATGTCAAGACAGTTTCTCAATAGATCAATAAACTTTCCACATTCCAATAAAAGATGTAGCGAGTTGTATCATGGCATCACCTCACAGGAGTCTTCCAGACTGTCGTAGTGGTAATGGATCCACGGGACAATATTCTGAATTTTGTCTTGTTCATAAAGTACTTAGTTCAAGGGGGTCTCAGATCCCATTTCTCCTTGCTTATAGGTGGAAATACTTAAAACTTTTACTCCTCTGTTGCTCCAAACCCAAGAAAAAGGGGTAACTAAAAGAACTTTCTCCTGCCCTGGGGAGCTCAGAACTAGACCCAGGAACACATGTTCTGCTGACACAACACAAGTGTCTCATCAGTGCTCAGTAAATGGGAAGGAATTCCCTCAGTCCACTGGCAACACAACTCCTAACACAGTCCAGGAGGCTGTTGACCTTCTTTGCTGCAAATGAACCATTGCCGGCTCTTGGCCCCCAAGACCTGACCTGCCAAACTGCTTTCCAGCTGGTCAGAGCCCAATCTGTATTGGGGCATGGGGTTTTCTCTCTCCATTGGCATTTCCCTTTGCTGAACTTCATGAGGCTCTTATCAACCCTTTTCTCTGGCCTGTAGAGACCCCTCTGATTGGTAGCACACCCCTGCGGTTTACCAGTCACTCTCCCTATTTTGTATTGCCTTCATCTCCAAGTATGAAGCTTCCCATAGCATGGAAAGAAATGAGAAGAGGCTGGTTCTCAAAAGAGAACTGAACAGATGTAACCACCCCAAAAAAAACTAGCTCATGGGTTCTTCTCTCAGAGAAGCAGATAAATGTTTTGCTCCAAGGCTGGTGAAGTCCCATAGGAAGGACTTAGAGATGGAGGTATGGACCACCTTACCAGCAGAAAGTGAACACTGGAACAAACCAAAGCCAATCCATGCCACTTCCAGGAATCAAACCTGTTTAGACCACAAAGGGGTCTGTCTGTGCCGTGGATGAAGTATTTCCTTCCCTAGCAGGGGACTAGTACATATCTCTAGTGATATAGCTAGAAGTCTAGCGTACAATTCTACAGACCAGCCCCTGGGTCTGGAGTCTGTATGTCCATCAGAAGCAGCATGCTGGCTCACCAGCTGACTCTCAAACCCAGCAGATTTCATTTCCTCTCCTCTCTCAAGACCATTTGCCTCTCTACCTCTTCAGTGAATCCCCAGTTAAAAGTGTTTCAAAAAAGCTCGCTAGTTTGCCATCGTTATTGAAAGCTTGATCTAATATAAGCTTCTCAGCAGCCAAGATTAAACTCTTTGAGCTCTTATTCTTTGAAGTAAGCTTATGCTGGCCTGTTCAGATACTTCATTTTGGGCAGCCATCAAAAGGAAACATCCCAAGGGAACTAATCAAGCCCATGTGAAAAGGTGGCAATGCACACTCTTGGAAATTAGTACCAACATGCTGCTCTTACCAAAGGAACTTGGTCTGCTTCAATAATCAATCCTCCAGTACGTGCCCTTAGGTTTCCAGAAACTGCTTCCACAGGGAAAACAAAATGGACCTTTCTTGGAAGGCCTGTTTTCAAGGGATTTCTGTAGCATACCTATCAAACACAAAATAGTCTCTCTACAGGCTTCTGGAAGCAGCAAATTCTGGTCCTCACATCACTAGATACCGAGTGTAATTCTCATCAGTACTGCAGTACTTGCCACGCTCAGCCACAGTGGCCAGAATGAGAGTAACCAGTTCATGTGTCCTTACTTAGAGCAGGAACCAGTGAATTCTGCCTCTGAGCTGTGGAAGCATTTTACTGACTGCCTTATGACACTTTACAGACACACCATGATCCCCACAGGTATTCCAGGAATGTATTTTCAGATTTCATCTCAAATGTCACGAAGATGGATATTTTAAGGTGACTTTTACAAAAAAATATAGCTGTCATACAAAATCTTTAAGATAACAGCTGATCTACAAAGAGCAAGAAAAAATACACTAAGAATTAACACTCAGAAGTAACTATCAACGCAAGAACTACTCTCAAGTGGCATGACTTTGGATGCCTTACGTTAACAGGTCCTGCTGATCAAAAAAAACATCATTTGATTTCACTGGAAATGGATACAACTGAAATGGAATTTAAAAACTCAGTTATTCTGGGAACAGCTTCTTGGAGGAAAAGGACTGAGCTCAATATCCCAAGTGTTTTAATTATTAAAACAAAGCAAAAAAATAAAATTTAAGAAAAAACAAAAACAAACAAACAAACAAACCAACTTTAAGACAATGCCACAGATGTTTTGTTCAGCACAGCACCCCAGTGCTTCTGTAGTGGAAGTTATAGAACAAAATAATTACATTTTACATTTAAAACCAGGGTCCACCCATGTTAAAGGTGCCTAAAGCAATTTCACAAAGTCTATGTGAAGATGTAGTATTTAATATTCATTTATTCCAATCCTTCAGAATACTGTATGCATGTGTGGCAAGGAATAAAGCAGTTTATTTTCAACACTGGGGAGAGGAATGGCTTAAAATTATTAATAGACAACAGAAACTTTAAGTCCTTTGGGCCAGATAGCTAATCCTACTCATTTAACACCAAAATCAATTATTCTTTTAGTGCTGACAGACCCACACACAGTTAAAGTAAACAACAACAACAACAACCACCCACTTAGCTGAAGTTCTCAAACTGATTTTTCAAGGCAAGTCCAGCCTCGAGGTGTGAAGGATGTGCTTGCTGCTTCACAACCACTGAATGGGATCCTTGTTCATCAACCCTGAGACATCCAAGGGACTTGGAGGAAGGTGGAGGGGTGAGGATTATGTGAAAAACGGAGGGAAATCCATCCTACCGTGTGGGTAAATCAATTATCTATTATTAATATTAATATGCTTTAAGGAAAAGCCTAATCAAAGTTACTGTTGACTTCTTTAGCACACTTTGATCAGAAACCTTAAGAAAAAACCCCACCAAAACATCCAAAAACCCCACCAAAAGCACAAAACAAGAAAAACCCTCTCAACCGAGGAGGCAGTGGTTCTGTGAAGTCTCCCAAGTTGTACACATTGCTTCTGATCTGTCAACAAAACAAGATGTCTTATCTTGTGCTGCAACTTCAAAGCAAAACCTTTTAGAAAATTATCAGTTTCTCCGTAAGAGGACTGTGCACAAGCTGGGCTGACATTTCCAGAGCAGGAGAGGCATACAAGATAACAAGCAGGTAAGCTACTTAACTCACTCCTCCCGCTTACACGTGCGGTGGGAAGTTAGAATTCAGTGCATCTTTAATGTGCAACTGGGAATGCCTACCTTTGGAATTTGAAGTCCAAAAGATGCAGCTTTCTGTATCAAGATTTCATCTGACTCCTAAATATGAGCTCCGATTTATAGCGGGCACGCTTTAGATACAAGTTTTAAGGATATCTTAACCCTTCGATTACCCAAACTGAACAGGCAAAGTTTAACACAGTTAAGAATACATCTTCTAAGTTAGAGCTTACGAACATCCGAAAGGCTGTCACTGCAAGTGTTATTGTGACTGTGCTATGCTCTGAGAAAGTTTATTTTCCTTACAGTAGCTAAGTGAAGCTCCTGTATGCTCACAATGTGGCAAATATTCTTCCTGTAGTTCATAATCTCCAAAGTTATCTTTCGATGGCAGGAAGGCAAAATCCTCTACTGAGAAATTCTAAGAAATGTGTCTTCTAAAAGACACCCCTATGAAATACCACCCTAGCAAAACTCTTCCTCATTGACTCCAAAGGTAGAAGTTCCGTGTCAGATCCCTCTCTAACCTAGTCGCATCAGTGATTTGACACCATGGAACCCAATCTAGGATTTCATCCTCAGGCTTGTGCTCTAATATAACTTGCAATAGGATGTCTTGATTGAAAGACTTCAAGTGAGAACAAGCTTTAACTCAATCCACTCTTCTCACTGGCAAAGCACCATTCTAGTACTCCATCGTTACTCCAGCTACCAGTCACCAGCACCTTCTGTCCTTTTATCAGGTTTTCCTTTTCTTCTCCCCTCCTCATGCTGGAACATTGTAAGCATCGAAACCAGACAATACATTCAAGCTCTGTCATGACTAATACCACCCAAGTAATATTTCCTCACTTGACATTTAAAGTTTATGCATTGAGGGATGTTAGCCATTTCTCAGTTTAATAGGTTGAACCACTACACACTTCTTTTAGTCTCCTGAAGTGCATTTATTGAGGTGAGAAACCTAGATTTCTGCGTTTTCCTTTGGGTTGCATCACCTGGTCCAAATATCGTTAGACACGTGGCATAGAGTTGATTCTATTTTCCCAAATACATTTGGCTTGTGTGAGCCCTTTCATTCAGAGGTCTAAATTTGCCTAACAAACTACAGTTGAAGACTTTGTACCTTCAGGGAGCAAAGCTTAGAAACAAAAGGACAAAAATATCACAAGAAGGAGTGTAGACATGGGTGGTTTACTGTCAAATACATGCATCACATCCATCACACGCATCACATCCAGATGAACGTCACTATTTCTTCATTCAGACTATGTAAGAGGCCCAACTTACATTTTTGGTCTCGCACTACACCACTGGTTTTTGGATAGAAGGCAGCACAGCTTTTTGTTAAGTACATGAGTAGGTAGCCTGCTAAAAAAAAAAAAAATCTGTAGAAGATACAAGGATGCCATAGCTACTCTATGTGGTAAAGTTTGTGAGTGAAAATGGAGAAATTTACAACTTAGAATTGTTTATAAACTCCTAGTTTTAAGAAAATAATCCCTCCCTACACACACTCCTGCAAATAGCCTCTGCTCCCTGTCTCTTCACCTCAAGTCCCTTTGATATATGTGGAACAGTAATAAACACGAGCATAAATAAGCTTAGCGGTTTGGTTTCCTGAAGTCACACTATTTGCCCGTTAAATCCCAGTCACATGAGTGAGAATTGAGACACTGTGACAATCCAGCATGTGCACATTTTCCAAAATACATGCAAAGAAAGCCACAAGCATCCAAAAAAAGACGGACACTCTGTTCTCGCTCAGTTCTTGAGGAATACTGAGCTGCCCCAATGCTGAACCCCTGCCTTTGCTGCTGACCCTGAGGAAGGCAGCGGGTCAGAGTTAGGACAGCTCACACTGCAGCATCATCCGGTACCCAGCTCCTGCCAACCTCCCATCATCCTTTCACCAGATTCAAGTGACAGTGAAAGCAAAATGCCAATAAAAAGAAGTCTTTTCACAGGACATTAAAAGTAAAGTTAGACGTGTCATCCTACCGTATACTGAATAAGTAAGTGACATACTCTTGGCTTCTCCTGCTACAACACCAGCTACTTTGCAGGTTTCCTTCTCTCTTACTTGGATAAACTGGAATTTCTGCGCCATGTGAACGTGCTGGTTTGGGCTGGGGTGGAGAATCGTCTTCGCAGTAGCCACAAAGGGCTGTGTTTTGGGTTTGTGCTGGAAGTGGTGCTGGTAACACAGGGATGGTTGGTTACTGCTGAGCAGGGCTTA
>JAAGNO010031337.1:42617-59219 GCA_033439905.1 Ceryle rudis
GAGCCAAGGCCTTCTCTGCTCCTCACCCAACTCCACCAGCGAGTAGGCTGGGGGTGCACAAGATGCTGGGAGGGGAGGCAGCTGGGACAGCTGATCCCAATGCACTGAAGGGACAGTCCAGACCATCTGACATTATGCTCAGCATATAAAGCTGGGGGGAGAAGAAGAAAAGGGAGTATGTTTGCAGTGATGCCATTTGTCTTCCCAAGTAACTGTTATACACAATGGAGCCCCGTTCTCCTGGAGATGGCTGAACACCTGCCTGACAATGGCAAGTGGTGAATGAATTCCTCCTGTGTGCACAGCTTTTGCTTTACCTGTTAAACTGTATCTCAACCCCTGAGTTTTCTCACTTTTACTCTTCGAAATCTCTCCCCCATCCTAACAGTGGAGAGTGAGCAAGTGGCTGTGTGGGCCTTCTGTTTCCAGCTGGGGTTAAACCACAAGTCCTTTTTGTGTCCAACAGGGGCCTTGAAGGGTTTGAGATAATGACAGATTTGATTGGAAAGTGCTAGATTGAATTTATAGCTGTTATTGCTACTTAGCTGTTAACTGGTAGGCTCCTGTGCTTTCCACAAGGCTTGCTTGCCTTACTGTTCATGAGTCTAGTGCTCATTAGTGGCTGCTTTTTGCTTTTGCTGCTGATCATCCTACTCTGCTAAGCCTGGGAACATTCTGATAACAGCAACGGTGATGCTCCTGGGCTGGCCGATGGCCAGGGCATTGCTGCTCTGCAGCTGCTCTGGACAGACTGGAACTCCAGTGTGAACCTGAGTCAAAGGGACAGTGACTGGTGGATGAGTCCACACAGGAGCAAGACACCCCAAAGCATCTGTGCCACAGCAGGTGTACCCCTAACTGGGTTGTGACCCAAGGATAAGTCCTTGCTGGAGAAAGTACACCTTGAAGCATCTGTGGCTGCGCTTGAGGTCATGCTGGAGTGCCTCAAAGTATGTGGCCACGGGTAAGCCCACAATCAAGCAGGTACAGCCCTGGAGGGACTGCAGCCATGGGCAAGGCCATGATGGAGCAGGTTCTGTCCTGAAGGAACTGTGGCTGTGGCCATGCTGAGCAGGTCTATCTCTGATGTCATTGTGCTGCCTGGAGTTAAACCACAACAGTGAGTGATACATGTTCAAGGTGAGCCCCAAATACACTATGTGCACTTCATTAAAGACAGCATCTAGGAAATTTTTGCTTCTGAGTCTTAGTAAGTATATCAAGAGATACTTTAGGGAGAAACCATGCAGAATATTTCCTGTCCAGAGTGGTAAGTACCTCCATCACAGCTATACAGCTTTGGAAAAGTCTTGTTTAGCTTAGGATAAGCTGGAGATACTGTTGGAAAACACACAGCAAAGTTCCACAGAACAGCTGATAGAACATCTTAGTGCCGTCAAAGGGATGGCTTCATTCCCTTTTTTCCTCTCTTCCTTGCCACCCTTCCCCCAGATTTCCCTTCCAGTACTCCAGCACAGACTTTTGACAGTCCCCAGAGCCTGTTGTGTACAGTGTGTTGAATCAATCTGCTCATCAGGCTGAATAACGACAGAAAGCACAGTCTTCTCAGGGGTTTAGCAAGCTCAAGCATCTTACTGAAAGGCCAAATGATACCACAAAAATAGCACAGAGCAAGGAAGCAAGGCAAGTGCGAAAAGGGGAAGGGGCAGAATTGTCCCTTTCAACCCCAGCAAGTGGTTAAAATATCCCTGTTACACTTTAACTGCATTTCCAGCTTGTTCACAGCACGCCAAGAGGATTTGTTTTCAACATGCAAGGTTTGAGCCAGGCAAGGTGTGCTGAAACCTTTCTACTGAGCCACAGCTTCACTGTGACATTCTCTCTGCTCTGGAGTTAGTTCTCCTGTGAATGACAAGTTCTCAATGCATAGTGTTCCTATCCACGCTGCATTTGGTGCTTCAGTGGGAGTAGCTGCTTTCTTTTCTGGAGAAAGGCCTACAGCAGTAGAAAGGCCTTTACAGAAATGACTGATAAACATATTCCTTTTTGGTGCATCTATACATTAATGCTGATGTTCAGAACCACCAAACCTCTGGCATTCAGCTGCCAGAGATACATCTGGATGTAAGCCTCAGACTTGTGTTTTGCCAGAGGGGATTTAAGTCTACAATTTCTCATGTCAATCAGCAGTCAATTTTGAATACACATTTTTACAGTGCAACTGAAACTGAGAAAGTGTTCTAAAACTGCTGTTGTATTTCCAATAAAGACTCACGTTACCAAATCACAACAGTCCTTAATAAAGGCAGAGCAATGATCAGGCAACACCAGCAATTCACTTAATAGGGTCTGCTATGCAGACACCTTGACTGTTCCAACAACAACAAACCAAAACCCATCGCAACAAACCAAAACCCAATGTAACAAAATAAAAGAAAAAAGAAAATACAGCAAATGTACAGAACAGTGTGTCATACACACACACAAAAAAAACACAACCAAAAAAACCCCAAAATATTAAAAAAATAATCGTGCTGTGGGCAAAAGAGAAAGAAAATTTGTTCAGAAAAAAAAAGAGCCCACAAAACCAGGCAAAATACAGCCCCACACACCACAGCAGGGCTCTTGGTGAAACTAAAGGCTGCATTTTTTTGTGGTGCCTTTTTTTTTGGTTTGTTTTGGGTTGGTTGGGGTTTTTCTTTCTGTGGGTTGTGGGGTTTTTTTCTTTTTTTTTTGTTTTGGTTTTGGTTTTGGGGAGGGTTTGGTTTTTTTTTTCTAATTGCTTTTGCTTGGATCAAAGATCCATGCAAAAACCCCCTCCGCTCCAAATGAAGAAGGGATACAATACAGAGCAAAGGGACATCTGACTAACAGTTGCAAACATAAGTTTTTCCAACCCATTGTTTTATTCCAAGACATTCCACGACCTACGCAGTCTGATCCCAAAGGGCCTAGGAAGGATCACTAGACAGTTCACATTCCTCCACAAAAAGTTTTAAGTAGGTTTAGATGATCTTATTTCCGCAAGTAGCAGACTTGGGCCAAATATTAATAAAGCAGTTCCTTAGTTACCACTTACAAATGCTCATAATTATTTACAGCTCCTGAACAGTATGGAGGACAACTTTGCTGTGGATTTCTTGGATGATATCAATTAAATTTATTAGAAAATGGAAAACTTTCTTGTTTCACTCTGGAACAAGACAATGAGGTCTGCATAAAGAACAATGAATTAAGCTAGTACTCTTTGGCGTAGAAAGTTGACAAAGGTCTACAAAATGATCAAATGTCACAGAAACATCAAACAAAGGTTGAAAACAACACAGTTCTTCATTCATTAGACAGGAGGCTGCAGAAACTCTCTGCCAAGTAACAGGAAAGCTAGAAGTTCATGTGGTTTCCAAAGGGAGGTAGGACCAGTTCACAGAAAGGAATTCTTCTGAGGGTTACCATCTGGCTGGTGGAGTCCCTGAACTGGAAAAAAATCTGTGGGCCAGTATCAGAAGATAGCAACACTAGCACTAAACTCACTCTTTGTCAGGCAGCCACTGCTCAAGACAAGGCTCTACAGAGACTGGGCCTCCGTTACAGTCCGTGCAGTGGTCACTCTTTCCTTCCTTCAGCATTTGCATTATCTCAGTTTCTAAGTATCTAGAGAAAACTTCTACTTACAAGTATGACATACCTGGAATATCCACAGTGAAAGTGTAAAGTATACAACACTCTCAAAAATCCTCTCTAGGTTACCTCTGGGTTAAAGTGAGCTGACCTGCAGTTAGGACTATAAAAATCACTTAACTCAAAGATTTAAATTCAGTCAGTACACATTACACTGAGTTTAGCAAGGCAAATTTAAATCAGTCTAATATAGGTAACAAGATTTATATGTCAGGTATCTACTTTCACAAGTGGAATTTTTAAACAACTAAATTCCTATGCAGCCCCTAGAAACAACAGCACAGAGAAGGGAACCATGAAAAAAAAAAAAGTCAGCAGGCACAAACCACCCAAACCAAACCCTGAGAAGAGCAGTCCCATGCCTCACCTCACTAAGCACATCAGATAATACACACAAGTCTCCGCTCACCTGAAGTCTTGCCTACAGTATGAAATTAAATTATTAAGTCATCAAGTAGAGCTCACAATTCTCTTCTAAAGAGGCCAAAGGAGCCAGCAAAGTAGGGAAACTCTTACTGATGACACACGGGGAAAAACCCAACCAGATGAACACGCTTAGAATAGAATACAAAAGATTCACATATTTCAGGGGAACGCGTACTAATCACTCGATATAAATATTTCTGCCTTTGTTCTCAGAGTCCTATTTTTCTGCAATGTTCACTTCAGATCACGATCATGCACTATTTTGCCCTGACTTTAATTGAGAAACTCATACCCTTTGCGTATGTGTTTTGCCTCCATCACTCATCTGGTGCTCAACTGAAACATTCTTTAAGGTTATCTGCGCTAAAACCCTTGCAGCTGTCTGCAAGGATTCCACCTCCTCTTCCATAGGTGTTGAATTTATTCTTTGTCCCTAGAAGTACTAGCTAAAGTTTACATTCAATAAATTCTGAAGTAATTGGCTAAACAGAAAATATTTCCCTTGGGTAACTTAACTGACAAACATAAATGTCCTTTCCTTATCTTCATCTTGAATCACTACATCTTTGTTTTCCTCAGTATGAATAGCAACTCCCTATAGATGGTCCCCTCCCCTCTGCTCCAAGTCTTTGTGGCCCTCCCTCTCCTTCACAGGCTGGTTAAAGCCAGAAATCCTTCAGCTTCCTTCTACTCCAGCACATAGCAGCATAGAGCTAAGTAAATTAAGTTTTATCTTACTACTGATAGCAGATTAATTCAGGTCTGTTCCCTTGTACGATCACTTTTCTGATCTCCCATGCAATAGAAGGCAACCACATGTACTGTTTCATACAACAAACCAATACGCTGTAATTCAGGCCAAAGTTTATTTTAGAAAAATATCCTGGATGAACTCATATGTTGCAGGAATCTATTACCCTCCTCCTATCTTTTCTGTTCCAAAGCTTAGTTCCTCTTGTTCAAAACTTACAACTTTTCTAGTCTCAGTTTGAGTTGGTCACCTATCAGCTACTAAACCTCATTTCAGCTTCTCCTACCAGGTAACCGCATCAGGTCATTAACTGAAAGATGAATCCAGTGAATTGATTTTTCCTCCTTTAAGTTTAGTTTGATCTCACACTCTAAGGTTATGTTTGCAAAAATACAGGTCATTCCTTGAACTATTCTGTTTTCTATAAACACTTTGTGAAGTCTGCCAAAGTGTCAAAGTTATGACAGAATTAACATCATTCACAGATCAAACCACCTTTGAATCCAGCTTGATATATTTGCTTACCAAGTCAAAAATTCACTTGTCCACCTTTCTGTAACACTGCATTGAGAACTGCTAGTCAGTAAGTCCTCCCACCCTCAGCTACTTCAAACCTTCAAGCGTGATCTACAGATACAGGACTATTTGGCAGCCAGTTAGAAAGGGCACATGCATTGCTTAAGCAAGCTCTTACCAAGCAACACAGACTGTCAGAGTGATAACTAAACAGACCGACCTGCACCACTTGGCTCTCTCACCAGAAAGAGTGTCTTCTGCCATTATATAATTGATACAGATCCTGACTAGAGTAAGATCAGGGACAAAGCCAAGTGGAAATTGCCAGAAACAACGCTACTGACTAATCCTTGCTTAGATCACAAACAGTATCTATGCCTGAATCAGTTAGCTAGATTATTTAATATGGGGCTACGTGGATTTTTACAGTGCAGCACAGACTTTTCTTTGGGACATCCATGCTGACAGAATTCTTACCTTTTATTAGATTACAAGTTGCAAATCTAAACATTTAACGCTTTTATAAATCAAGTGTGACTGCAGGAGTCGCCATCTTTGTAAGTGTTTAAGAGATGGGTAGATGTTGTGCTTTTGATAGGGCTGGGAATAAGGTTGGACCTGATGATCTTGAAGGTCTCTTCCAGCCAAAACCATTCTATGATTCTATGTGTTAACCTCCTTGCTTCATCTTTCAGCTGTGTACTCCCATACTGCACTGGCACTTATCTAACCCCACAGCAGACTGCTCGGAGATCCAAATTAGATCAAATTACTTCTGGCAAAACAATATTTTTTGTTTAAAAGCTACAAGTCTGAGTAGATCACCGCAAGGTGATTCAAGGAGTCCAGCAAGTACCAGCACTGTACAAAGGAGGGGGTGACATGATGAGCTCAACAGTAAGTGTACCTATAACCCACCTAGCAAACACATACTTGAACGTGAGAACAAACACATCAACTTCTAGAGGGATATTATAGCAAGAATAAGCCTACAAAACCTCCAATGCAACAGAAACATTCAAGAAACAGTCTGAAAAGTGGTATTTATTTTTGCTTGGGAGCTGCTGCTTTGAATAAATTTATCTCTTTTATCAACTCCAAAGTGAAATCCGTGTCCAATACAGAGGAGCAGAGTCAAGAAAGAACCTGTATAAACGCTATTCAGCATCCAGGTAAATTAGGTTTAAGAAACATTGTTCTGCATTACAATGGCACGTACAAACATCAAAATATAATTGTTCTGACCGATGTTTACAGACTGATTAGGAGGAATGTGAAATTATGAAGGTAAGCAGAACACAACAATACAAGCAGCTGGCAGGACCTGACTGACCACCCCTTTTAGCAGGGAAGACAATGATTAGCTCTCATGTGGAAATTATTCTGATGAGTACACTTTTGGAAGGATGCATGGAAAATACAGAACTACTTCATAAAGAACGATTGAAAAGAAGCTTACATACCAAACAAAGACTTGGCCAAATTACATCATAGGGAGGAGTTAAAGGGGATACATTGGGTTGTATCTGAAGGTGGAAAACTATGGTACTTCACTACAGCGTGCAATTAGGTTTGCTAGAAAGGGCAATTAAAGTTAACTATATTTATCCCTAATGTTTCTTCTTCAAGTACAAACCTGTTAGTCCATTCAGATTCTTCTAAGTATTAGAAGGCCTGGAAAGTTCCCTTTTCTGCTTCCTGAAAGTCTCTGAAATCCAGTCACCAGCCACTCCTACAGACAAACCTCAGGACTTGCACCAATATTATTCTCTGACCTGGTTACCAACACAGCATCGTTCCAAAACACTGTCATCGCCACATAACACGCAAAGGGGTAGGAAAAAAAAAAAAAAAAAGCAAACAAAATGCTCACAGAACTGGGAGAAAAAGATACAGGCAACTTTAAGGGGGAAAAATTTGTTACCAGTTTTTCCAAAGTCACAAAAAAATATATTCAGCACAAAAATGGAAAAAAAATGTTTCACTGACAGATGAAAATAACAGAAACCAGTACCAGGTTTGTCAAGGGACATCATCATTCCAAAACATTTAGGGCTACAGGGAACTAGCAAGCCACAGAAATATCCTAAAACTAGGAGACAAGTCAGATGACTGATAAAGTATTTGTTTTAAAAAATAAGAAGTGCGCATCTGAAAGCCTTGCCAGCGGAAGAAGATTACACAAGTTTTACAGCACATCATGAATGAATCCATGGAGGCTTAGCTACTTGCCTGAGCAAATCCTGTTCTAAAAGGCACATTAATTTCGCCTAAAAAACTCCTAAATGAACTTAAGCATTTAAAGGAACCTCAGAAGTCTTGTAAGGTTCAATATTGACCAGTTTGCCTAAAGACAAAAGATCGACGATACGCTACAATGCTATCTAGGTCTCTAATGAGATACCAGCACGTGCTTTTTCCTCACTTTATGTTACACGGAGGATTTTTGCTGGTCTTCTTTCTGAGATGTGTAACTGTTTGGTCCTTATTAGTGTTTGGATGCTCTAGGAAATAAAAAGTCATTTGTTCATTTTTAGCAGAAGGCACAGATTTTCCTCTTATCCGTCGACTTAAATATTTTCTTACTTTCCATTTATATTCCAAATTAAGTTCAAAAGCTGTAGCAAATCTTTTTTAAAAGTGTAAATCACAGCCATACAGAAAACAGATTTTCATGTCAGTGAACACAAGGTCAGTTCTCCTGAATGGCTATTTGATAAGAACAAACTAATTTCTCTAAAGGGAAGTCAGAGTTTTGCTTCCAAAAAACAGCAAGATAAGATCTATGCCAAGTTAGAGAATCTTTTTAAACAGCAATTCAAGATTTATTTCTTTTTTTTTTTTAAATAAGACAGCTCCTGCCTCCAAATGGGAACAGAGGGGTGTGAACTAGTGGACTGAAGTCCAAGCCATGGGTTGTCTTGGTGGAAAATAAAATCTTCTTCCTTCCAGTCTCCTTCCTATATTCCATTTCCTCCAGGTTTCCTGGCAAGCCTAACTGGAGACACTGCTGGGTCTCTGCTACTTTTAGATAAATTATCAGTTTGACAACAACTTGGACGCGTAAGTGTTCAGCTCCAGTAGGGTCAGGTGATTGTGGTGAATGAGCTCCTGTGAGACTTGAGTATCTGAAACACTTCTGTATCTGTTCCTGTGGAAACCCAGAAGCACATGGGCCAGTAAGGGGAAAGGGAAAAATGTCAGATGTCCAGCTGAGTTACTCTTCCTTGATATGAAAGATAGGGGTTTTTTTAACAGTGCAATGAATAGTGAAAAGATCCAATGTATAGCTCCAGAGATTAAAGTATAAAGTTGCTTATTTTTCTGGCTCCTGGGTATCAGATTTATTTATTTTTTTAACCAAATTTTTATGTAGATTTAAGAAAGAAATGACCAAACACAGATTAAAAAAAATATTCTGCCACAAATCTTCTTTTTCCATGGCAGGGTTGCAGTGTAATGTATTTAAAACAGCACTCTTCACACTTATTGCTTCTCCTACCTCTCCTTCAGGACTATTCCTCTTGTGAGCTGTGCTGTTTCCTAACCTAAAAAAGCAGAAATGTTTATGAAGCCAGGAGTGGTATGGTATCCGTAAAATTAGTACTCTCAAATTAAGCTCTGGGGGAAAAAAAGTTACCCTTGAACCACCGCAGATTCCCCAGTCCAGTACCTCTGCCCCAAAACAAACGTCACCAGAGCAGAGGGACAGGATACTCGGATGGAAACGGCTAGCCAGGAAGGAGTTGGAAGTGTTGATGGGGGCTGCATCTTCCACAGCAATCCAGTTCAAATGATCATCAAAACTACTGTCCAAATTCAGCCAGCTGTAAATAGATGTTGCAAAGGATTCATGTGGCACTATAAGATAAACTGCTGGGCACCGAAACCAGGTCATTCTTTTTCAGCATGGGTTTTTGCTTGTTGTCCTCTCCAAGTACCTGAGCATAGCCTTGGTGATATTGCCTTGAACTGCAGCAGTTCCCACACTGGTCCATCTGCAAAAATTTGTCAGAATTCTTGGAACATACATATAAAGGACACAGTCAGAAAACTCACACGGTGGCATTAGCCATATACAATAACCTCTAAAATGGTTTGCTGTTAATCTCTGCTGGGAACAGGAATGTAGAAATATCAGTTTCTCTAACACCCGACTGCTGCAAATGTTCTCCTCTACCCCCCCCAGTATAACCTTACTCTAACACTTTTGTCATCATCAAGAAGATGAAGAAAGAGCTGCTCCAGCTAAGAAAATAAAGCAGGAATTTGCTACGGTCAAGTCAGATAAATTGGAACAGGAATTACTTCATTCAACAAATAAATGCCAAGTACAGTAATTGAGAACTCTTGATTGCCAGCTGGGATATCTTAAACCAAATGAACTAGAGTTTTAAATGCTATAACAGGGAAATACTCATCTTTCTTCAGACTCTTCCACAGTCAGACAAGCTGACCAAGTAGCACATCTGAGATGCAGAAAAAAATATTCATATAAAAGCCCTACAATTTCTAACAGAGGTGAAAGAGAGAAATCCAGCATAAACCCAAACTAGCATAAACTCATCACTTTTATTTCACTCTTCCTGTCAAAAAAAAGGAATATCCAATTGATGGCTCTGTATTTTTGAAATACAAATAGCATCCAGAACTTCCAGAATTTGGACCCAAAATGTGTAGCGAGCATCTGACAACATTTAAAACAGATTCTTCTTTAACCTCAGAAAGCACTTCCAGCAACTCTAATGTTCTTATGTGACAAGTTCCTCTAAGAAATCACTGAACTGACTTGACAGGTTTCTAAAATAACCTGTAATGTTCAGAGGCTACTTTGGGGACTGCAGCAAAAGACTATTTTCAGTAAGAGAAATAGGAGAATAAAAAAAATTAGGGAGGAAACAACACTATTTGTAATAAACATCTCCCAAACTGATGCACATCTTCCAGCATACAAACATACTGCCCTTCACACGTGATTTTTCACTAAAACTGGCACGATGAGAATGAAGGGCTGTAAGATACAGCATTTTAATTTTCCTAATTTTACAGAAGATCACTAGAAATAAAATACTATGTAAAAACTGTTAATTGAAATAAAAATTCTATAAATGGAAATTTTTGACAGCATCCAGCATCATAAAACTTCACTTGGATTTTTTAAAAAAATAAGGCCATTAAGACTTTTCAAAACACACAAAGCCATAGTAAACAGAGTATAGATTCAAACAGCAGTATAATGCTACTCTAGGACAGCAAGTTTGCCTAAAGTTCTGAGGTTTTATCAGGTCATTAAGAAAAAAAAAAAAAAAAAAAAAAAAATCTAGATACCAGAGCCTTCCAGGGTCAAAACTGAGTAAATTTCTGGATTTATTAATTTAAGTATAACACAAAAAATATTGTTAATTATGTTGACAGCCCAATGTTAATGCTGTTTTTCTTTCATTACCTCATTAAATTAATTTCATCTATAACAAACCAATTTGTATACACAAATGCAATAATTACATGGACTGGCTCGGTAACAAAACACACTGGGAAAGGGAACAGAGGAATAAATAGGCATCCTGTTTCTCAGTCAACATTTCCAGTCTAAAACTGCAAACTGCAAAACTGAACACGGGCAAGACAAGGTCAGAAGAATCCATTTTAGCATGAACCTCAAAGCCTAACATCTGATTTTTTTTACAATGTACTCTGGAAACCAGAACTCATCCCTGAAAAAATGACTAGGCTATTCAAGTCTATGAGCAAAATAAATGCTATTTTAAAAGGCTATGCTAACACTAATGTGCCAGTAGCCAAACTGCAGCATAAAGCCCAGATCTCAGGGTAATTTACAATGCAATTATCAGAGGTCTTTGAGTAACAGGTAAAAATAAAAGTAGAACGTGAACCAAAGCCATTTTGCTGTCACTCTCAACGCAACTACAATGCATAAATGTAACATAAAAAGGGGTTTTTTTAACTTTTTAATCTATAATTTTGCTTCAAATTGAAACAGAAGACCTTGAGTTCATAATGCTCCAAGAAAAATCCATAGATAACAAAGAGAAATCTGTTTGTAACAAAAAAAAAAAAAACCAAACCACCAAACCAGCTCAAGAAAACTATAAAACCAAATTTTAAAGACACACACACAAAAAATCTTAAAAAAAAAAAAAAGTATGTTTTATTTTATTTTGCTTTTCTAGGAAGCAACTTTTCCTTGTCACTTCATTCTGCAGTACAGCATCATTTAGCAATTGTTACCAAAATCTTACTGATCTTACTCTTTTTTGTTAGACAAACTAGAAAAGGCAAAGCCACTTTAAGAAAGTTTAGAGGATAAAAAGAAGTTGATATCAAGAATACTACTTATTTTGGAGTTCTCCCTCCAAAACCTACATCAATCCCAAACAGGTAAGACTAACTTTAGAGTTTTCTGAGTAGTCTTCCAGCAAGACCACATCCAATCTTTAAAATTCATGAATTCCATTAAATTAGTTTTAGCTGACACAGAAGGGAATTAAGACAAACAACAGCAACTGAAGCAGCATATATGACTTAGTATGAAATACTTCCTGGTTAAAGGGATTTGAGAGACACAGCAACGTACACTGCTTAGGGAACTGCCAAACATACCCTTCCCAGCACTGCAGCAACTGCACGTTGGAAGATGTATTTCCATCACAGCCATGCCAAGTAAGGACTGTTAAGGACTTGGTGATACGTTTGCTGCTTCCTTTACACAAGGTGTCACTGAATTGCCTTGTACCTGTGGAAAATAGAGCCTACTAACAGTTGCAAGGAAAATGCTGTCAAAACAAACATGAAAACTACAACCATCTTCCTCAGCTGCTTATAATCATATGAATGGGTTTCTCTAAAGTTAGTAGAGAACGTCAACACCTTAGATCACAAGAAACGTGGCTTGTTACTTCACCATTCTAAACTCCTGCCAGCGATATATCTTGCTCTATAAGTAGCCTACTGGCACCATTCCTTCAGAAGACCAACCTACTAAACTACAGCATGGCTTCAGCTCAGGGTCACAAGCTGTTCTGACACCAGCAGCTGACCTAGAAGTGTGTCTGACATCAGAGACATTGAATAACAGCTTCTCAAATGGCAGGAGGCTGAAAAGGTTACAAATTCTATATGCATTGCAGCTGCAAAGGAGAAGAGATGACCTGGACATAGAGAAGAGGAGTCCTTGCAGGAGAAGAAGGGGCAGGGAACACAAACAGTCCTGTACTGTACACATGAAGATGATATTATCATCTAGTTCTTAAGATGAATTAAACTATACAACCACTACAGGAATTTTAGCAAAAGCTAAACCACATTTTGAATGATAACAAATGCAACACAAACTATTGGTCTTCTCTGGGACAAAGACTGAAATGTCTGACTATTTTTTTTATTTTTTTTTTTTAGTTAATGAATATTCCAGCCCGAGAAAGCCAAAAGATGCTGTTTTGATCTGCGTTCTTCTGCAGAATGGATTAAAAAAGAAATTAGAATTCTCAACATCTGGTGAAAGATCAGGTTTCCAAGGAGATGAAGTCTGGGCCTTGGTAAGTAGCCTTACTGCATTTTTCCAACAAACTGAGGTAAAAAAAGGACAGGTACAATCCGTAGTTCATGTCAGTGAGCTATTCACCTCGACATCTACCTCATTCAATGTAAAGTTCAGTTCAATATACACTACAGGTTATCTGACAATATTCATAGTGATTAAATACAGATAAAAACAATTTGATAATTACAACTGGGGTCGATAATTACGACTGGGGTCTCTTCATGCCACAAAAATAAACTAACAAATTGCAAACAACACTTCAGTAGGCTTGCTAAATAACTCAAACACTAACTGAAAAAGGACAGCATAGTCATTTGGTGTCCCGCTTCGGTGTCTTGAGTTTCACCTACGTAACACCAGGGAAGTATGTAAGGCACCAGTCTGCAGTCGATCTAACTAAACCCAGAACATATTTACTACTGCAACGCAAAACTACTACATACATACACACACACCAGGCAGAGTATACCTCTGCTTTACTTTAGTCCATCATATAAAATCTTTCTACAGCAACTCTTAAAAAGACTCAGATGGAAAGCTCTTTCACCACTTTTTTAAATGCCCTAAAGCCTCTTATTTGCATCTTCAAGCACCTCCAAAATGTAGACCTTAGTTTCTATAGGCTGTCCAAGCAGAGCTTTCAACAACTAAGTGCAAAATGTTGATGCTGAGTTGCAGTCAGTAGCATCTCAGTTACTACATTTATCAAAACCAACTACTTCAGTCTGAAGTTTTTAAAGTACGATGACGGCCAAAAGGGGAAGTTTCAAACATGTTTAATGCAGTAAATAGGGAACCATAAGTATTCTTTGCATTCTGTAAACATCCTGAGAAGAAGGAAGCTACGCAAGCTTAAAAATACATCTTTGGTTTGGGCTTCTCTTTGCAGTCATTTGCATGTTATGTGCCTTTAGATATCTTTTATTGAAGGCAACTAACTTCAGAGAACTTTCTAATACTCAGAGACATAGGTAGCTGCTTTTTACTACTTTTCTGCCTTCTTTCAAGTACAGAGGTATGGAGAACACTGATAACAAAGGTTTAAAACAAAAAGCATACAAGTCGAAGAACTAAAAAAGGAAGTCACTAAGGGATGCAACCAAATTCACTTTGTTTTACTTCACAACAATGGATTCCTTCAGGTTTTCCTATACCTCCTGACAAAGTGTAACCACCACAGACTACTGGCTCTGTGCGAAAACATCCTAAAATATTGAATCTGAGCATGAAAACAGCACTTCTGTATTCATCCAAACTAATTAACCTACATGTCAGTTGGCATTTCCAGTGCGCTTGATATCAACTCCCTTTGTGAAATGGTCTTACTCATCTGCAGCTCACAGGCTGCTGCTACCACATTAGGTCTCAGTTTTGTCATCATAGTCTTGCACAGCATTTAGGAACTGTGTGTGGCTTTAAACTCTGCCAAATAAATCCGATGAATGTTCACTTGTTCCTATCTGTAGTTTCCCAAAAGCATTATTTGAGAGCAGGTATTTGAAGAAAAAAAATTAGTATCTCCAATTATCTCTCCCTGCAAACATCACCTCCCTAAAACATTCTTAGCAATGGTCCCCAAATGCAGCAGGTCTCTTGGTAGCAGGTGGTGACAGTGACATGGTAGCAGGCCCTAACTTCAACTCTGGCTTTGCAGAATCCCAATGACAGCTCAGTTGGTTTACTGACAACGCCCCTGCCCCCCTAAAGGGCCCTGTAGGGAAGAACAAAACAAAACAGAAGAGCTTTCCTTGGGTTCTCTGTGGTATTTCTTTCTTATCTAAGCAGTCTCTAATGCAGTTCTACAGACCTTGACTCTACACAGCACCATAAACCACATCTGCCACACAGACAGGCAATGAAAACGTGCAGTGCGGAAGAGAATATGGGATAAACCAGCATATTAATTTATAACCACAATATTTTACTGGGTTATTTTACACAGTCCATTTCTACAAGTATGCATAAAAAACACCAAACCAAACAAACAAACAAAAAAAAAAAAAACAAAACAAAAAAAACCCCACCATGAATTGTCATGAGAAATACAAACCCACAAAACTCAGTAGTAAAGACTTTCCTCTTAATAGACAAATGCGGTTTAGAATATTCAGATGAGAGGTCTATAGTTTCTGACACGTCAAACAGCTACTCGCGTTTGGGTATTACTAGAGCATGCAAAACATACATTCTTTGGAGGGCAGAGTTTAACCTCAGCCTTCTGCAGGCCCACGTACAGAGACGGCTGGCCAGTATTAACAGTTAATTAAAACAAACAACCTTTCTTTTTCCCTTTACAAACTTTCCTGTGGTCTGTATATTATCAGTTGCTCCTATTTATAAGCTCTTTGTGAGAAAATAATATATTAAACAGGTAGGGCAGCTACTTTAATACAAACATATTAAAAAAGAAAATGCAGTTTCCTTTTGAATGTTCAAGGACAAGCATTTAAAAAAAATGAATCTACTTAAAGACTAAATGAATTTTGTAAAGAGATTCCATGAAAAAGTGTTTACAAATATGATCACTCTCTGCAGTTGGTCCTTTCTACCCTGGACACTAAGAAAATACTTTAAAAAGCATTATTTGCTTCAAAAGCAAGAAAACACACCCACTTGTTTCTTCACCGTTATTTTCAAGTGTTAAAATCTTTCCAAAACTGTTATAATTGAGGCAATGGAGTAACAGAAACCTCAGCAAATAAAAATGCAAACTGATTCCTCTGCCTCCCCAAGCGCAAAATCCTGATCTCGGGAAGCCACCTTAACGTTTCCAGTATTGACTGCTGAAGAAAAAAGGTTCATTCCCCTGTTAACGGCAAAGATGCGCATACAGCCCGAGAAGCACCGGCAGCGGGGGGCAGAGGGGGGGGGAGCTGTCTCGGCACCCGGGGGTTCACCCCGAACGTCCCGGAGGTGGCCGAGCGGCACTGGGCGAAGCCAGGAGCCCCACGCACGGTTCTGGGACTGGCGAGCGGCTCCCGCTGCCCTTACCGGCAGGACCGACCACCGTACAAGCGAGTCACAACCCACCGAAATTTCCAGCGTGGGGGGGTTTAATGCTCACGCTCCTCGGGCCTCGCCTAAAGGGGATTTTATCAGGCACCTGATTCACTGAAGAAGGTCCAAGGGGTCATCTACAGGACAGAAGTCGAAGAGACCCGTTCCCGTTGCAGGGGAAGGGGCGCCAACAGCCCCGCTCAGTGCCTTCCCTCAGCCTCCACGCCCCGCGCAGGCTGACTCGGAGCCGGAGGGGAAACGAGCTTGACTCTGCCTCCCCGGAGCCCCGCGTTTGCACCTTTCCTCCCGCGCCACTGAGACGAGGACGCACCGGCAGCCGGAGCCGCGGCCCCAGCTCTGCCCTCGGGGTCCGCAGGACGCGCCGTAAACGGCCGCGGTCTCGCCTCCGCCCCGTTACCTCGGGGTCCTGTCACGCCTCCGAGACGGTTCGTACCGGGCCGCTCCGTCCGCAGCCCCTTCGCCCCGCTCCAAGGAACGCTGCCCAGCACTGCCGCCGGGGGTCCCCCCGATTTCCCCTTCTCCCGGTCCGGCCGCCCCCACCAGAGACGCCGCAGCCCCCGACCCCTCCCGGGGCAGGTAGCTCCCCTCGGCCTGCCGGAGGCGGCAGCCGCCGCGGGGTGGCGGCTCGGGGAGGCCCCTCGCCGGCCTTCCCCCCCCACCCCCCCCCCCCCGGGGGCCGCGGTCCCGCCGG
>JAAGNO010031339.1:0-14249 GCA_033439905.1 Ceryle rudis
TCATAGGGCCAGTGAGGAAGCCCTAGGCTTAGCAGAAGGATTTACCATCTGCCAGGCTCTGTGTGTGGAGATCTACAAGTGCCTTCCACTTGGAGACTGGTCTGTGAACTTTGTCAGAGTTCTTTCTCTTTAATGGTCGTTGCTTTCCTAGCTCTGGAGACTTCTTCTCTCATCTCTTTTTAGAGATTGTTGGCGTGATCAGTAGGAAGGCATTCAGAATGGGAGGAAACAGTGGAAGTTAGTTTTCTTAAAGTTTCTGAGGAGGGGAAAGGAGATGTTTGGAGGGCAGCCACAGAGGTAAGCCCTTGTCTGCCTGCTTGCTAAATTTTGCCACCTTCTCTTGGGAGAGTCATTCCATCCTATGCTTAAATTCTCTTTTATAGGCTGGGAAAAAAATGGACTCTGCCTGAAAGAAATAATGAGGATTAACCTTTTAATGTGAGTCACTTTAAGGGTGTTAAATATGATCTGGCACTATCCTAAAATGTCATAAACTCTTTCTTTCTCTGTACTTGGCCGCGTCCTCCTTTCTGGTGTGGTCCGAAAGGTCTGTGTGGGGCCCTCATCTCCTCATAGGCCAGACGGGTTGAATCTCCTGAGCAATCACCATGCTCAGTCAGCACACAGTACACCCTTGTGTCATACTAGCAGCACTAGTTTTCATCTCTTTCATTTTTATCAGCTAGCCTCATAAAAGCTCCCAAAGAATCATCTAATTCAATGAATTAAATGAAGGAAGACATTGAGTTAAAGGAAGTTTTCCTGCACATGCAGCTTCTCGAGTTGCAGTTAAGTGCACCTTGAAAGCACCACAGGAGGCAAAATAAAAGCGGAATAAAGTTGTTAGCATGTAGGCTCAACTAGGGAGAACATCTTCCTCCCGCATTACGAGAGTCTTGCAGTCAGCGGCTGGGTGCTGTCAGCAGTTAAAATACCCAACAGCAGGTGTCAATGTTGCTTGCTCTTCCCAGTCATGTGCTGAGCTTTTCTAGCAGTGCTCTGATTTCCGGAAGAAATGTGCTGGCAGGCCAGAGAGCTTAGTTGCTGCTTCTCTTTGCTTAATCAGATCTAGAGATCTGTGATCAACAGCTCTATTAAATTACCAGTTTTCCATCAGAATAGAAATGGAATGCTTCGTGCTCGCTGTATTAAAAATAACCAGGAGAAAAGCTAAACTTTGCTCAGTTCATTTCTCCAGAGCTGCATAAGCTACGCAAGACAGGACTGTCTCTGAGTGGAAGAGGAGCTATTAAAGACCTCTCTCCAAAACCTGCCGTAACCTCGTAACGTGTCAGGATGCCTGTTACGACGCGAGTTGTTCTGTTGCTGTGCCCGGGAATCGCATCTAACCCAGTGCCTTGGCAGGGTACTGATCGGTCTGTGGTTTTGGGCTGTCTCAAATGTTTAAGTCACCTGCTTGTATCTCTAACAAAGAATTTAAGCTCGCTTTCTGTCTCTTCCGCCTTTCCTCACCAGCACAGTATTTATTGCAGGGCAAAATGGGCTTGAGAAGTCATTTTAGAGATAGAAACCTAATTCCCCTGGGTCCATGTTCTGTGTGTGTGCAGCCCCTGCAATATGCCCACTTTTTCTCAAGTGAAGCGGGTCTAACTCACGTCTGGCCTTGGCATATGTCCCTTATTAATCTGCTAGGAAATGGGGATTTTGAATCATCTCTAATGTATTTATGGTTTCCAAACCTTTCTTTTTTATTGGGTGCTTCTTTGCTGTGGAGCAAACCCCGGTGTTCACACAGGCAAAGCATGAGGCAAAGCAGACACCAGATTATTCACTGCACTGATAAATGTTACCCCCTGACAGCAGTTCAGCAGGTTCTCCTAACAACTGCCTGCTTTTGCTCACAGCTCTATATACTCGATAAGCATTTTATCATGAAAATCAGAGCAATCTTATCTACTGCTTCCTGGCAGACTACATCTAAATGCAGCAATCTCCATCCTGGACATAGCAGGCAGCTTCAGACTCCTGCCCAATGCTTGGCCCTTTTGGAGTTCAGCTCCCGCTCCAGGACCTGTACAAGAGAAGGTACTGCTGCTGCCAGCACGTGTGATGGTCTGTACCGCAGCCCTGCCTAAACTGTGCTGTCTCAAATAGCAAACCTGTGGGAGCAGAGAAGCCAGCAGAACTGAATCAACAACCCCTTTCTCCATAAATACCTGCAGCGAGAAGTAACCCTTTAGTTTCAGTTCACTACAAGTGAGAGAGCCTTTGTGCAGCGATCACACAGCTTGGCTCGATGGTGGGTTTATTTCTTTACAAAATCTTAGCTTTTACCTCGGCAAAAGTTTACCTGCTTGATTTGGCTTAAAATCTAAGGGAGGGATATCAACAAGTCACCGATTGCTACTTTGAGTCGTGTTGCTTCCAATGCCCAGTCTGGGAGGTCTTAGGTGATAACGTGTCCTCCTCCTCTTCCTTTGGTGTCTGCTTTAGATAAGAGGAATGGTGGAGTTTCTGCCTTTCAAGAGTAAGGTGAAAGGTATCAGGAGTTTGGTCATCTTGGATTTAAAGGAATAACTGGGAACAGCTTTACCTCAGGTCTGCATGTCCTGAGGTTGGAGTTGAGCTAAAGGCAGGGGAAGGGGTAGGCTCAGTAAGCTGAAACTGGGTTAGAGATGCATTGGGCATGTTTCAGGAGACCTATCTGGGTCTCCTATCAGGAGCTTTGGTGGCATTGCCAGTCTCTTAACGGCTTAACAGCTTTTAATAGCTGAGCTCCGTTTGGGGGCTGCCGACCCTCTTGGAAAACTGCCCCACTCTCTTCAGTCTGGAAGAGAATTAAGAAAACATGGTCTCAGCATCAGTGGCCAAGAGTGAAAATCTGGCTCCACATCCAGTGAGGGACGTGCACACTTGCGGAAGACACTGCCACTATAACCCAGGGCCTGTAAATGGAGTCCTGAAAAGGGATCCCTCCTACCTCCAAGTCACGTCACCCTTGGACGTGTCCTTCGCTGTGTGGCTCACAGAGCTGATGGTGGCTGATGCAGACAGAAGATAGCTGGAACGCCTATGGGTCTGGCATCTGCTTTCAGAGTGATCTGGGAGCTGTCCTGGCCCAAATCCCTTTCCGTTCTTCTAAACAGGTCCTCTGGTACGGCTGAAAGACCCCATGTCGCTGCTGCCGCGGGAGCTATCCTGTGGGAAGCCCAGGCTGAAGAGCCAGCACTGCTACCTTCAGTGCAGTGTGCTCTGTCCAGGAGCACAGGATCTGCAGGAAACGTCGGGCATCTGTTCTTGTTCAGATTCATGGCAAGAAATTAAGAGCTTCACAGCTCTTTAGATTCCCTCCTCCAAAAAGTAGTCACACCATGCAGGTCTTGGGCGGGGACTTAGTGCAGACAGGAGTTCAGGGCACTCGGTCTGTACAGGACAGCCAGGAGAGGCTCCTATCTCCGATTCTTACGACACCAGTTCTTTTGTCTAAAGGTCTCTGGTTTTAGGCCTGCTTTCCACAGCACTAACTCCCTGTTCCAGAGGCTGGGTCTGTTCTGCGTCACGCCGTCTTCCTCTGGCACTTGATCTCCCTTCTCTCCCCAGCTCGTTGAGTGGAACTAAAGAACTGCTGATTTTCAGATACCAACCATTCCCTGCCTCCCGGGGGAAATTCTTGCCTTCTGCATGTACATTCCCAGAAATATCACCTCTGACTCACTCTGATTACGAAATGCTGCAGCCATTTCCCCAGCTACTTCTACAGAGTGTCATCGTTTATTCACCTTTTGTCCTCAGGTATATTTTAGAAGGACTTAGGAGAGTTCTTTTCGTGAGGAATTTGATGCAGTACTGCAATTGCCCATTGCATATTCTTTCCTTACAGCACATCTTTCATCTTTCCTTATTCTCTCTTGGCACTGAACTGCTATAATTAGGCGCTGTAAACAAATCTCAAGCTCCTCTGATGTTGTGAAACACTCAAACTTGATTTCTGACCATCCTGTTCCTCAAATAAACCTTGACACTGCACTGCAGGCATCCTACTGACATTCCCTGGTGATCAGGGCTGAGGCAGTGCCCTCACCAGCTCTCCGTGGCGCTGAGCCCCTGCGAACAGGGTGCTTTCTGGGCCTACGGATGGGCTGCAGATCCTTCCACCCCTCCTTGTAGCCAAGTGTTAGTCCCAAGAATTATTTCCCGTTGAGAGCAGGCCTTTGAAAAGGGGACGGATGCGCATAGGATACAGATTCACAGATTGCTCGCTTGCCCGTAAATATCTGTGCCCAAGTGAGGGTGTGTGCAGGCTGGCAAAGCACACCCCGGACAGGTTACATCTGCCCGAGTCCCCGTGCACATGGGTGTTATTTTAGCTAAGGAAACATCACGTGAGCAATGTTACGTCACGTGCAAATGTTTTATAGCCTCATCTTTTAGAAATTGGACTTACCGTAGCATATCATCTTCAAAAATCCATTTGAGATTGATGATGCATGTTAGAGCCTAAACTATTATAATCTAGTATTTAGAGAACTATCAGCACCAGGCGTGCAGGTCTTGAACTTCTTACAGTGAGGACTCAAAGTGGCAGATTCAATCAGGCTCCTTCATGTAACGTGACCTGTTTTTCCCCATCCATTTCATCCCCATTATCTGTGAGGGAAGAAGCAGATGCCCTGGATTGTGAACTGGGGGTGTTGGAGGCTAATCCATCACTGAACAAACGCTGTGGCCAGCACCAAGCTGGGCCCTGATGGACGGCCATCGGCTTGCATTGGCATCCCATGTTCATGAGGTCTATTGGTTACCAGTAACTTATAGCAGGGCTGCAGGAACTTTGGTTTGGGCTTGTCATTTTTCCTTTAAACCCTTCAGAGGAGGTTCTGCCCCCTCAAGAGCATCCCAGCTCATCTAATTACTTACTAAGCTCTTTTTCTGGTTAGCCGACATCTGCCCATTTCCAATTAATCCTTGTTCACAAGCTCAATAACCTGAGCCATCTGTAGAGGTAAGAGAGATAAGCTTCCCATTAAACATTTACAGCACATAACAAGAGAGTTATTGAAGCAACTGTTGCTGAGACAACCCAGGCTGGTGTAGCTCACCCTGCACCTCAAACCACCACGCCGTGATCCAACGAGAAAAAGAGATGGGTCTAAAAATGTAGGGGACCATCCCACACCCTCAAGAGGGTACGTGCTCCTCCTGCTTACGTCCAGGAACGTTCTTGCTCCATTAGCATAGCAAAGGCTTTTAAAATAATTCAATAGCATTTTGGGCCCTAGAAATTCTAGCAACCAAATGGCCTTTAAATAAAACATTCACTGCTTGCGCAGCGGTTCTAGGTGCCCTTTAACCTCAGATGCTTAAAATAGCTCAGAAGTCAGCCCTGACCCCCCTGTTCAGCTTTCCTGGACAGGGTGAAAGAAATGTGGCTTTAATTCTAGGCAGGGACATTATCTTTGTCCCCACACTTCATCAGTTACTGCCCTTGTTTTGAAAGAACACTTTTGTTTCAAAATCTTGCTAGGATGGGGTTTTATCTCCCGGAGCTCCTCTGTCCTTTGTCCCGTTCAAGGTTTGCACCTCTGGGCCAGCACAGAGAACAAGATCCTTTGCCAGTATATCCCATTCCCTCCCAGCGATTAGTGCCACCAGAGGGGTCAAGTCTTGCCTGAAAATGTTTACGAAAGCTCAGGAATTAAGCCAGGGCATTGACAACTGCTTCAGCGTGTCTCAAGATCCAGGGAGAGGGCTGGCAGATAATCACTTTAAGGGTGTAGAAAGTTTAAGGGGCCACAAAAGGGGAGATGGTGACTCCTCAGCTCCCTCAGCACCAAGGCGAAGCACGAGCAACTGGTCCAGAAATCATCTGAGCTGTGAGCGATCTTCTCCAAGACTCGGGGAACCAGAGGAGACCTGGGGGGACCAGAGGGACCTTGGTGTCACAGGCACAGTGCTGGCCCCTTCTCAGTAACTCTGTCATGAAACCACCAGCCCCACTGCCCCTGGGGCCACTGCTGGGCCATCCCCTGGGCCACTGCCAGGCCTGCAGTTGGATCCACGCTCTGCAAACCGATCCTGGCTGCCAGCTGGCCTGACGCAAAATCGAGGGCATGAGCATCCAGGGCAGGCACATCCAGGGTGTGAACATCTAGGGCATGAACATCCAGAGTGTACGCACATCAGGGCGTACGCACACCAGGGTGTACACGCATCGAGGACGGGCATCATCTCTTTGTTGCGCGAAGGTGCCCGCTTTGCGTGGGGCTTCTGCTGTTTGGAGCGTGGTGCTGAGCAGCAGAGATCTGGTGCCAGCAGGACTTGGGAGAGTCTGTACGTCCTGGGTGCTTCCTCAGGGTACGCTGCTTCCAGCTTGGTGTGCTCTCAGCTTTTGCTTACAACGTAGGAGTTGTACTTCAGTCCGGGAAGCGAAACGCCCAGCGCAGCCAGCTGCCTGACCGCTCCCATCTAAAGCCAGACTGGATTTCACAAGCCTCCGTCTGTGCTGCTGGTGTCACTCAGAGCAGATTCAGCAAATAATTCTGAACACTGCAGACATGAGAGAAAACCCAGGTAGGCTCAGGACTGTGGCTAACTTGAAAGCAGTAAAAGTGAATCTCATCAAAGAAACTGCCAATTACATCCTGCACTCAGGGCCATGCTGCGGGGAAGGAAGCGCCAGGTTTCGAGCGTGTGAATACATTTCTGTCAGCGCTTGCACGCTGGCTGGGCAGCCCAGCGGGGCGTGGGAGTGGGGACGGGGGTAGGGGCATTGTCCTGTGTTTAATCTTGTACTCCGGTCTCTCAGTGTGGGGACTCTCCCGGGGCTGATCTAGAGCAGAGGGAGCCTTGAGAAGCTGCCAGGTTTGGTTTGGGGGGTGAAGGAGGAAGTGGAACTAGAAGCATCTGTGTGCTAGTCTCTTGAAAGAGCGATCATTTCTCCGCATCGATCAGACCCGGTGAGGCGGAGGGCGAGGGGGCTTCCCTTCAATTTGCTGACCCCTTATTCTACCTGCAGGGAAACAAACACACCTTTGTCCCACTGGTAGCTGTGACGCAGCCACCCGGGGTGCTTTCTGTGCCTCTCTCCTTTCCTTCCTCACTCCAGGTTGGACACAATCACTCTTTCGAGCATCCAGCCACCCTGAGCGTGCTTCTCCCCAGGAACCCTTTGTTGTCACGCCAATCACTACAAACACTTTAAACTCTGCCGGTGCCCCCCGCAACACCACAACCCCTGGCAGTCCTGGCAGCGACACGACGGGCTCTGGAGCCCGTTCCCGTGCTTGTGTTACCATGTGGGCTTTCCTTCTTTGGAAGCGTGGCTCTGCTCCACATCCCCGCTCAAGGGTTTCACCGCGCTGTGTGGCTGTCTCCTACGTCACATGTTTTGAAGAAGCTCTTGCCAGCTTCCTTGCTGAGAAGCTGATCCTGCTGACGTCTGCAGAGCAGAGCAGGCCACGTCAGGCACGGCCAGGAGGGGAAATACAGTCCTTTTTTGGGTGCGGACTGAGCAGAGTCTATTGGCCCAAACAGAGAGGAGGGCTGAGGCTCAGGAGCAGCTGGGCTCTGTCACTAATTCAGCTCTAAGAGCTTAAACAATACCCAGGATAAACACACTCCAGCCCTGGCAGACCTCCCTCATTTGCTCAGCTCAGCACAATATTTTCCTTTTCCTTTTAAAAATGTTATTTCATGGCTGATAATTAATTTGAGTGGAATGCTTTTCAGAGTTATATTTAGATTTTCTTGTCCCGACAGCACTCCCCCATTCCAACTCCTCTAGTGCAGCTGTGTCACTGTGCTTTTGGAAATGGAAACCACCACTTGCCTGCAACAAGTCTTCGCAGTTTCATGTCCCGAGGCAGCACCTGGACTGGGGCTCTTTTTGGGGGGTTCAGAAAGGCTGTGTTTGTGGAGAAAGAGAACTGGAGTAGCAGGGCAGAATGACTCCGTACCTCCAGATTCAGTCCGGGGGCTTTCTAGTGCCTGGAAAAGTGGGGACAATGCAGCCCTGGATCAGAGCACACTTAAAGTGATGTGTTCTTCAGGGTGGGTTAAATAGATATGCGCGTATTTGGAAACCTGGACAGTTTACAACAAGTCTTTGAGATAGGCTTTAGTTAAATCCCTGCCTGACTTCTCCTCAGCTCCTGGGAAAACCCCAAGCTAGACACAAGATCCCCAGCGAGGCTCCCTTCCCCAGCACACGCGTCCTACCTGCCTGGCAAGGCTTTGCTTTCCCTGCAGCTCTGACATGGCTGCGTGCTGCACAGTTCCTCCTTTCATGTGGGCGGTTGTGAGATAAGGCCGCTCTGTTCTGCGCCTACGTGGCATAGTTAAGAAAAAAAATAATTAATAAAAAATAAATAAATCAGGCTACCAAGGTTACAGAGCTGTGAGGCGGAGACAGTTAACCTGAGAACAGCTTTCTACCTTTGCATAAACAGCCCCAGATGAAGGACAATTACAGTGCTGCCACTGTGGGATAGGCCACTCAGCTGGGAAGTCCCTTTACCCCCAGCCCAGCCTGACCCTGGGGCCTCCCAGTGCTCCCGCCTGCTCCCAGAGTGCGTGGCCATAAACGGGGGTCCCACCCAGGCCTCTAATCTTATCGAGCAGCGGTGGAAACCTGTTCGGCAGGGTCATGGAGCAAGACTGCGCGGTGGGGCCATCAGGAAGACTTCTGTTTTTCTCAGCTTGGTCAAGACATGGTCAGAATCTTTTCTATCCCGTGTGTGATGTCTTGCTTTGCATAGTTAAAGCTGCATAAAGTGTAATTAGGCAGCCCCGTGTAATTAAGACAATTATGTAAGGTAAGCACCCCACGGAGTAATTGTGGCCAATTTTTAGCATACCCAGGGGCACTTATAGGGCCCAAGGTGGCCCTTCAAATGATTTACCTGCTCACATGTCTCTAAAGCACTCGTCCTAGGTGTGTCTTGGGTGACAGCTTTGAAGTGGACATTATTGTTCTGCTCCTGCTGAGAAACAGCTGGCTGGAGAAGTAGGACTCTGGGGTTTTTTTTGTCTTCCTTCTTGCAAAAAAAAAGGGGTTTCGTATCTTGTTTCTGTTCTAAGCAGGCTGAAACTGACACTCTGGATGTGAGTGACCCAGATTCAGATGTGACCTGCCCAAAGAAGGGCTCTCTGAGGGCTGTCCCTCCGCAGGGGGAGCGTGGGTTGCTCTAGACAGAGGCTCACTTGCTGTCTTCCTCTCTTGCTTTTTGATGAGAAATTCCAGCTTGGTTCTGAAGAATCTTCCCCACAAAATGGTGCTGAAATGAAACAACTTTCTTGAAGTGTTCCCAGCATTAACCTCCTTGCAGGAGGCAAAGAAAACCTTCAAACAGGAGAAGGCTTTTGATGAGCTCTCAAGCCCTGGCAACTCTGAGTGGGAACTTTTAATGGTGAGACAGAACAGTTTGAGCACAACGTGGCCTCGCTAGGAAGAGGGAAACCAGCCATTTATGGCAGACGAACGTGTACAGTCGCCAAGCGAGGGCCCTCCTGGGCTCTGGAGCCGGCAGGGTGAAGGGTGTGTGAGGTATTATTAGCTGCTTTGTATGGTAAAGAGGCCTGCAGCTGCCCGGTCTCTGCAAAAGCTGCTTCACTCAGGAGCACTCTTGAGAACGAGGGAGTGGAAGGCAGGAACTGGAGACCCTTTTAAGGTCTGTTTACTCTTCCAGCCTCCGCAGATTTCAAGGGCATGTATATGAGGCGAATCTGAAATGGTTATCATGGTGAGAGCTGCAGGCACAGGAGGGAGTGGAGATCCCTGCAGCCCTGTCAGCCAGGATTAATGGATCACACGGGAATGTCTTCCTGCTCCACTGGGCTGGTTCCATACTGAGTGTCCGTGATCGGGGTCGAGAGCGGCCCCTCTGCAGGGACCATAAGAAAACAATCCTGGGCCTTGTGTTTCCTATGGCTTGTTGCTACAGGGAAACTGGAAGGCGATTTTCCCCTCCCTCCCTTCCCCTCTTGTGCAGTGTTTTCTGTGGGGAGGCCTTCACACCATTCATCCTCTTTCTAGGAGGGGCTCGCCTCTCAGAGACGTTCCCAGTTCCTTCCACTCATTAGAAATGCACCTTTTCAGGTTCATAAGTCCCCAGGTGCTTTTATACTGGGAAGGGAGCCTCCATGTGCATCAGGAAACTGGCACATACCGAGGAGAAGTGAGGTGCTTTTGCAAACAGAGAGCCAGGCGGGTGCCAGCAGCAGGATCAACCCTCTCACTCTTTTTCGGCTGCTTTCCAGGCCAGCTGGGAGGAGCGTGATCCTGCAGACGCAGCAGAGCCGGGCAGCGAGGGATTTCAACCTTGATTTACAACCTTCGCACCTTGAGCTGGGTAACAGGGATGTAGAACTTTGTGACCCTCCAACAGGCTGCACCAGAGTGAAAAACCTCGATGGATGTCCACAGAGTGCCACTGTGGGGGTCGCAGAAGCATGTGAGCTACAACTCTTGTTCAACGCTGGCGTAACTTCTCCGGTGCTGAGATCCACACTTCCCAAATGCTGGGGGATCTAAGGCACTGTCTGAGGCAGCTCTTTCACCAGGAATTTCAGGTCTTGCCTTACCCAACAAGATTTCACATCCAGACCTGCATCTGGTCAGGGTGAGCAGACAGGTAGAACATGGGCAGATCTCAGCTGCAGAGCCGCTGTGTCTCTGCACGACTCTGACACAGCCGACCGGGCTCATCTGGTACTGGAGCTGCTGGGGATGCTGCCAACAAAAACTGGATGACCTGCTGGTTGGGAATCTTGAGTTTGGGGGGCACATCTCAGTTTAATTCCTGGCTCCATCACAAACCGCTGGCCTGCCCCAGGCCTGCCATTCTGCTTTCCTGTGACTCACTTTACCTTCTGGGAAACAGTGGAGAAGAAATGGCTGATTTGTGGGCTGATCTGGGGGGATAGCTCTATTAAAGACGCTTCAGTCTTGCGAGCCTTGGGATATCCTGTGCAGGTGGGGGGCAGTTGCTGAGCCCACAGTGCCCAGGCGGGATGGTGCTGGCTGTGAAGGGAAGCAGCAGGATCCATCCTGCTCTAACAGAGGGGCTGTGATCCCTGCCCGGCACCTCTGCCTCCTTCCTTGTGCTGATGTCTCGGCTGCTGGCACGTTGGGTTGTGCTTTCCCAGCCGTGAGGAAGGTTTCCTGACAGAGCCCCGGGTGTAATTCACTCAGCGTGGCCTTAGCCAAGGCTCAGTCCAGGGAGGGGAGGGGGAGTTATTGTTCTTGGTGTGTTTCCAAACCTCCTTTTGTTTTCTGAGGAATGTGGCTGCAGAGCCCTCCTGCCAAAGCCTCTCTTGAGAGTCCTGCTTTGAGGGTAGGTCTTCCTTGGGGCTGCTGTGCCCAGGGAGGGATGTACCCAGGCAAGTGAGCTGCACGTCATGTCTTTTAGAGCCGAGCAGCTCTTCCCCTGTGACTCCAGCCTCCCACGCGCTGTGGCTATCCCAGATCTCCGGTGTTTCCTCTGCACAGCCTTTTCCTCTGTCACCTCGTGGGGAACGGAGCCCGTGCTCTGGATTTCCGAGTGTTGTCCATGGCACATCTTAGCCATCGTGTTTGTTTTTTTGGTGCCAAATTCCAGATGTGCTGAGAGATCCCAGATGGCTTCGCTGACCTCCCCGTGGGAGACAGGGACATAGCTGTCTGGGGTGGGAGTGGGACTGTCCCTGCCATTACTGGTGGGTGGGGTGGGGTAGGGCTGGGGTATAACTGGGCTCCCCAAAGCACTAATTATAGCGTGAGCTGGTGATGAGCATGTGGAGGACAATCACTCCAAGGAGCCCTGGGGATCTCTGGTCAGCAGGAGTGGACTGAAGCAGCCTGGGCCAGGGTGGCTGGTCTCTCAGGATCATCTGTGCCCTAGCAGAGTCCTTGGGGCCAGGTCTTTGACCACCACATCCCTGGCATACCTCAGGGCAGCCTCCTGGAGACTGTTTCCAGGGTATTGATGTTTTGTTTAGCTCAAGCAGGTTTCAATGTGCCCGTTTCACTCCAAAACTAGCATTTACATGAAGCTCCAGGGTTTTTGTAAAGCGAGACCGTAGTCCTGAGCAGCAGTTGAGCAATAGATCAAGGCCTTGGACAGGCACCAAAGTCTGACCTGAAAATGGCTCAGGAATCCAGCCCCCACCTCCTCTCCTCAAATGTACACAGATAAAATCATGACTCTCTTGATTCCTTTAAATACGAGTGGAAAAAACGCTCTGCTAAAGCCTTGCTCGTTGCTGAAATGCAGAAATATGAAGAGAGAGCTCATGTGCTGCTTCTGTGAGTAAGAGATGTGGCTCTAACCTGAAATTTGGGATCCAAACCCAGATGAACTCTGTGTGCAATCCAAAGCGATGCCTAAGCCCAATTTTTGAGTCAATGACCCCTACTTTAATAACTAACCAACCCCCTCCCTGGTTGCACACACCCTGGCCGTGCAGCGTGAGTTCCAGATACCTGTTCAGCTCCGACCTCCTTGATTTTCTTGAATACCAGAACTTTCTGTGGGACTTCTGCAACAGGCAGGGAGAAGAAAACCAGATCTGCTTCCTCTACGGGAGTCTGCACGACAGCCAGCAAACGTGCGAATGCTGGTACTGTCTGTCTTTCCTCGGGTGCTCGACTGGCCCTTGGTTGGTGCTCAGCTACAAAGCAGCTGTGGCCTGGTGAGGGAGAGCGTGCTGGTTGCATGGGAAACGGTGGACAGCGAGGAGGTTTGCACAGCACTGGAGGGTGGCTGCGTGCGGTACCCCCCGTGCCTGCCTCCCCCTGCCCAGGTGCAGCACCCCACCCACAGACAGTTAGCTGGCTTTGCCAGGGAGGGCGAGGGATGCTTGGGAACAGCCTAGAGCCGTCCTGCGGAGTCCACCTGCTCCCCAGGAGGTATCTCTCCAAGCAGGGATCAGCCTCCCTGTTGGGAAAGGGCACCACCCAGATCTAAGCTCTTGTAGGGTGTTACCCGGCTTTATCTGGGCCGCCTTTGTGCACTAATTGATGTTTGCAGGGGTTGGGAGGTTTGCTGGGCTCTGGGAAGCAATGGCTTCTTTCATATTTGTGGGTGTAGCCTGAGAAGAACCTCAAGGACCATCTCCCAGTGTCCCTTCTCTCCCACGCTGGAGCCTGGACCAGCTGCGCCCCGTGGCTCTCGCTGGCTCTGAAACAAAAGTCCCCCCATAGATTTGCGGTCTGGGCAAACAGAGGCCACGGGGAGAGGGGTGGGTTGTTCAGAGCTTTGTCAGTAGAGCAGCAGTAGATCGTGCCTGACATAATCCGTGCTGTGGAGTTGAGCTGTGGACTCAGAAGAGGGAGGGAGGGAGAGGAGGGGAAGCCAGATCCATATGGCCGGGTCCATAGCCTGGGACAGTAATGAGATTCTTGAGTTAGCTCTAAGCAGGTCAGCTTGCCATAAACTAGAGTAGGCCAAAACCTGGAAGTCCTAGATCTACTTGTCTTCTCCTTTGTTGAGCAGCAACTGCTACACGGAGCCTTTGAAGTTTGTATGACACTGGCTCGATCTCTTCAGCCCTGTGGGAAAACGCAGAACTGCCCAGCGAGATCCCACTTCTGTTTGACGCTCCACGTCCTATAAAGTATGTCCTATAAAGCCCTCAAGCAAAGGACACTGTGGTGGTAGCTCAGGTCTCTGATGCCACAAGAGAAACCACTTTCATCTGTAACCATCTCCTGCTCTTCTCCTCCAAAGGGGGGGTAAAATAAACGGCTCTTCCAAGAAACCACACTCAAGCCCAGCGGAGATCCCCGCTCGGGGCCGAGATGTCGGGCGGCTCTGAGCGGGGTCAGTAAATTCACTTGCCAGCTCCTAGAGCAGCAGTGCCGTGGGTGCTGTGGCCGTGTTGTGCCGCCCACGGTTGGGGTTGCTATGGCTCCGCGACACCCGTCACCCCCCAGAAATGCTGCATAAGCAATCAACGCTGCTTTGGCAGCTCCTCACAGCACTGCTCCCTGCCTGAAGTGGAGTTTGGCAGATAAGTCACATTCTCACCACCTAAAAAATCCCATCCTGTGCTTTCAGACAGAGGGGCTTTTTTCTTTTTTTTTTAACTTCTCATTTCTAAGAAAAGAAAACTCCCTTTTTTGTGTCACGGCTGCATGTCGGTGAAGTGTGAAAGCCCTATATCTAACCCTCCAGCCTCCCTTAGAAGGAAGGGTGTGAGATCACAGACTCACAGCCTGGTGGGGGCTGGAAAGGACCTCTGGGGATCACCTGGTGCCACCCCCTGCTCCACCCAGCAGGGTCACCCAGAGCAGGGGGCCCAGCAGCGCA
>JAAGNO010031339.1:14349-28651 GCA_033439905.1 Ceryle rudis
GCAAAACCGAGCCCGAAATAGGGGAAACTGGTCCAAAACAGGACCAAACTGGGCTAAACTGGGGGAAAGCAGGACCAAACTGGGCTAAACTGGGACAGAATGGGCAAAACCTGTCCTGAACTGGGAGAAACTGGGCCAAACCACTCCTGAACTGGTCTAAACGGGGGGAAAACAGGACCAGACTGTGCTGAACGGGGACAAAAGACTTGAACTGGTTTAAACTGGGAGTAAACCCGCCCCATCCCGCTCTCCCCCCACTACCAGCGCCTTCTTGTACTGGTCCCAGTCCCTGCCCCGCACTGGTCCCAGTCCTGACCCGCGCAGGGGGCGGGGCTTGGCGGGATGACGTCAGTGGGCGGGGTCAGCACGGGGGTGGATGGGGAGGGGTGTGTTTACTGGGAGGCACTGAGAGCTACTGGGAAGCACTGGGGGGCTCTAGAGGGGTTACTGGGAGGCACTGGGGGATTACTGGGAGGCACTGGGAAGTACTGGGAGTTATTGGAGGGTGTTTGAGGGTAAGTGGGAGGCACTGGCGGGTTACTGGGAGGCACTGGGAGGTACCGGGAGGCACTGGGGGGGGACCGGGGGGCCGTCGGGGGGGGGTGGGCGGGCCCGCCCCTGGGGGGGCAGGTGGGTGCCGGGGAGGCCCCCGCTGTCCCCGCGGCCTTGCGGGTTTTCTGGGGGGGGGTTCGATCGGAAACAAGCCGCCGCAGGGATCCGGCTGCAGGTCTCGGCCGGCTAGGGCCGCCTGGTCCGGGGAGGGTGTCCTGGGAGCACTCTGCTCTCAGCCAGGCTCTGCCCTGCCCGGGTGGGGTTTTCTCAGGATGGGAGGGGGCTTTGCCCCCCACCTCACCTCACAGCAGGGTGGTTGTACCTTTTCACGGCTCGGCTGTCGTGTCACCCCCGTCCCCCTCACGCCGGAGGCACCGGGACACCCCAGGAGTTAAAGCAATCCTTTGCAGCCCAGGGTTGGCCGAGAGAACTTGCAGTTCGCGGCCTGAGCATGGGATGGGTCCTGCTCCCTCAGGATGTGTCCGCAGGCCAGTTGTCCGGGGTCTGAGCAGTGCTCAGCCTGCACCACTTCAGGTAGTTTGAGTGGATCGAAAAGGACATGTCACTTGTGAGGTTCCCGCCCCTGCCATGTCTGTCCACCAGCATCCCCCTCTGTGCAAAACAGCTGATGCTCCTGGAGGCCTTTAGCAAAAGGAGGCATCACGGGGCCCGCAGACAGGTTTGCTGTGCGTGGTGCTTTCCAGACACCCGTAGTGAGTCTGGCTCTAAAGAATTCAGCCTCCAAGCTGTGCTGATGGTGATTATACACTGAAATACCCTCTGTTTGCATGAAGAGCAGCTGTCATCCCTGGCACGTGGGGATAGCGTGACTAACGTAACGCTGTGTCCTCAACAAACACCAGAGGTACGCGGGCAGCAGAGACATGAGAAGCAGGGCTTGGACTTAAGAGACTCTTTAATAAGAGCTTTCCAAATGGTCAGGCCTGAAGTTAAATTCCAGTTGAATATGTCACCCTGGGGGCCAAGCCAGTTTGTGAGTAAGGGCTGTGTGAGTTTCTGTGTTGAAGGCTTTGTAAGAAGACATTTTAAAATCCACTTTCTCTGCTGATCTGTGCAGCTGTTTGTTCAATTCCAGGGAGTTTTCTGTGGCCTATCCTTCAGAAGGATTTAATTGCACATTTTGCACCATTAAATTGATTTGATCTAATTATCATTTATATTTTTTTTTTCTTAGTATCGCCTTGGAGGAATATAACCTTGCTGACTGGCTGGAAATAGTGGCTCGTCTGACTTCTGCCTACGGTGCCTCCCCCGTCGCGCTGCAGCCTGGCGGGGGCAGAAAAGCAGCAGACAGGCTAAAGCACATTTTTGGGGTTTTTTTTTTGTGCTTCCCTGAACTAACTGTTGCTTGTCCAAGAAAACAGGATGGATGGGAAGTGGCACCGAGTTACTGCAGTTCCAGCAGGGTCCAAATCTCCTCTTTAAAGAGAAGTCGCAGAATCAAAGAGGCTGAGAAGCAAATGCTCCAATCAACCAAAATGGAAGGAGGCAACAATCCTAATCTGCAACTTCAGCAGCTGCCGTTGGCCACGGCAGCGGTGTCCGTGCAGCCACACACCGACTCCTTTTCTTACAAGGTCAGATTTCTACCCCGGTCTGTCCTTACAAGGTTCTAACTATTGGAGTAAGCTGATAATGCTGCTGTATCTGGGTTATATATTTCTTTTCTTTCGCACTGTTTTTGTAGCCAGGCTGTGTCTGGAGGCCCCAGTGGGTTATGTGCTGTGTGAGAGAAAGAGAAATTCTATGTCTTGAAGAGCTGGACAAAGTGAGGAGAGGGCTGGCAGTTAAAAGATGTGGATGTCTGAAGGTGGTTAGGTGCAATAAATTCCGCTAGGAGCCTTTTTCAGGCTAACTCCTCCCTCAGCAATGGGGACCAGGGGCTCTGGTCTGCTCTATATTCTGGCATTTTGGGTGGGTCAGCCACACAGAGAGCCTGCCTGGGAAGATGTCTTGGGTGGATCTTTGGGGTTTTTTTGTTGCACTGATAAGAACTTGAAATCTTAAAGTCCTTGTCGTACTATGTATGAGAAAAATCAAGAGCAGTATATTTACTGTTAAGGGAGGAACACAAATGTGAGCTCAGTTATTCCAAATCAATCCAAGGAAAGTATTAGACTGTATCTGGCACCGAAATGAAAAGTGCTAATGACATCTAATGAGGTTTAAACAGTTGTTGGAAGAAGGCAAATGCTAAATATCCTGTCTTAGCCTCAGGCTCTTCTATTCACTCCTAATGTGCATTTCCTTTGTGACTCAGCCTGTTTTACATCTTTTTTTTTTCTTTTCTTTCAAAGTCTGTCTTTAGACCGTGAGAATTATTGCTGAGCTGGGAATGCTAATGTAGAAGGGCTTGGGAGCTGCTACCAGTTACCTTTTACTTTGGAATAACTGGTTGATATTAAAAAACCCCAGCATAAAATCTGTGTTAATTGGGCTGCCTCATCAAATGGGATAAATGGAACTGAAAAGTGGAGGAGAGCGGAATTTGACCTGCAGAATGCAGAGGTTCCCGATGCACACTCTGCTGAATTCCAGGGCAACAAACATCCTCGTGAAAGAGTTTTTCAAAGGGAAGGATGAGTGAAAGTCACGTGGTGTTTACCTTTATCTTCTTCCTCTCTGAGACACTGCAGAGAAGGTGAATATGTACACACGAAGATACACACGCTCATTTAAGTGTCTGTTAAGGAAGGATTATCTTTCACCCGTGTCTGGCAGATTTGGGTCATAGCCACGGGGAATTTACCTGAAGTATCCTAGATGAGTAGAGAGGGAGGAAGATAAACAGAAACTTTATTGACAGGTGATCTAGAAACTGTTTGAAAAGTCTCCTCTCTTCCAGCTTGTGCAGAAAGCTCTGACTTCCTTCAGGGTCCAGTGTCTAAATTTAGTATCTGTGTGTTTACTTTGGGTTTGTTTTTTTTTCAGGAGAATTTGATTGGTGCATTACTAGCTATTTTTGGGCATCTCGTTATCAGTATTGCACTCAACCTCCAGGTGAGTTATCATGAAGCAAATCTTCATCCTGCCTCAAGCATCCTGCATTAAAAAGCATCAAGGGTGCCAAAGTTCCTTTTGCCTTTTCTTTTCTAGAAATACAGCCACATCCGGCTGGCAGGATCCAAAGACCCCAGAGCCTACTTCAAAACCAAGACGTGGTGGTGTGGACTGTTCCTGCTGGTGCTGGGAGAACTGGGAGTGTTTTCCTCTTACGCCTTTGCTCCCCTTTCCCTGATTGTGCCACTCAGTGCAGTGTCTGTTATAGGTGAGGGGCAAAGAGACGATGGCTGCACAAGTCTGTGTTCCAGTGTGAGACTGCTGATTGCTGGAGCGATGTGTAACTCACTGTTTCTCTCTACTTTTTTTTTCTTTATTATTTTTTATAGCTAGTGCAATCATAGGAATTATATTTATTAAAGAAAAATGGAAGCCCAAGGATTTTTTGAGTAAGTTCCTCGGTTTCTTTTCCTTTTTCCTCTGTTTACAAGCCATTCAACACATTCATTGCCCCTCAAGAATCAGAGGGATGACCGGATCTCCCATTAGCTATAGTACCTCTTGTTATCCACTGTTGGTTAAAAATGGGGGGGGGTGGTTGTGGGTGGTTTTTTTTTCTGCCAAATCACCTGAATCTCCCAGACTTTGGCAGTACGGTGGAAATGGGGTTTGTCTGCAGGATTTGCAAATCCTGGTTCTCTCGGCTGAATCTGCAGCCTAAGGCCTTGACTCTGCAGTTCCACAGACACAACTGCATCAGCTGGGCTTCATCCACGTGCAAGTTTGCAGAACTGGGGCATTTATTCTGCCAGCTCCTAGAAAGTGGGCTGGGGGCAGTGCCAGGCAGGATAAGCCCCAGAAAAAGATCCTGTAGCTGCCGTTTGTTTAGCAGATGCTAAATAAACCTGGTATGAACTTTTTTTTTTTTCCCCCTCAACTCGCAGCACACGCACTGCCTAGGGTTTATTTGGTTCTAATATTTTGAAAGTGGGGCATAAAGGGCAGAGGAATGAGTCAGCCTGAGGAACGTGCATGATGTCATTAATGAGCACTGTGCATGTGCGATGTTAATTCCACGCACTCACACTAACCCACTAACTTTGTCCCCTCTCTCTTTTTCCTTTGTCCTTTGGTTGCCGAAGGGCGCTATGTTTTGTCCTTTGTAGGCTGTGGTTTGGCCATTGTTGGAACTTATCTGCTGATAACATTTGGACCTAATAGTCATGAGAAGATGACAGGAGAAAATATCACTAGGCATTTAGTGAGCTGGCCATTTCTGTTGTATATGGTAAGATGGCCCATAATTTCTCTGAATTATTCTGTTCAGTTAGAGGTATTTAAGTCCTAAGAGTTTTAAAATAGGTTGTTGTCTCCTTGGCCTGTCAGCTTCAGCCTGTGGCAGTAGTTCCGAGGGCATCTGAAAGCATCTGCTCCAGAAGTATCCAAATAGCGTGTCTGCAACTGGGCTTTTTCTAGACTGACTTTCTCTGGAGCCATCAGTCTCATTGAAAATATTCTGAAATCTGTTGGGTTTTAATGGCAATGTTTGGCCATTAAATAAGATGTGTGCTCCAGGGATCACGTAAAGTGTCATTACAGAAAGTAGGCAGTGATCTCTGATGTGAATATTCACTCAGGATTATTTGATCTGCTGCTTCATCATGAATATAACATTGAAAGTGTCCCATGTTTCCTGTTTGGCAACAAGCTATTGAACATCTCCTCTAATTAGAATCTAACATCGTGCTAAATTTGGTTGATAATTGTGTGGGATCCTCCTTTTCCTTTGATTTTGCCCTGTTGTGTAATTCTAATGTTTGGCTCAGAATCCCCTTTACTGCCAACTACATTTTTAAATATTCTCTGGTTTGTCTTTTGTAGCTTGTGGAGATCGTTATATTCTGCCTGCTGCTGTATTTCTACAAGGAGAAGAATGCAAACTACATTGTAGTTATTCTTCTGCTGGTGGCTTTGCTGGGTGAGTTGATATGGACTTGTAAGATCTGACTCTGGGTTACAGCAGTAAACTGAAGCATCTGTGGGAACAGGGAATTATATCGACCTAATTAATGTCATAAAATGCACCAATCTACTCCAGACACGTTACTACAGATGGGATGAAGCTAATATCTTGCAGTGAGGTTTAGGTTCTTCTCAAATGAACTTTGGACAACTAAGACTTACCTCCCATAAAGACGAGTAATCTGCCGAATACCGAATGTGCAAAGTTATTTATTCGTGTTCTTCGCTTTAATCTGTGTGCAAAGCCTGGTGCAGTCTCTTACCCGGTCAGTGGATAGGGCTGATTCAGTGGATGAAAGAGAGGGTTTGACCTACAAGAATGCCTTGGCTCTGGGAAGATTTGCTGCGTGGCTGAAGATGTGCTAAATGCCAATATGTCCCCAGTTAAATTAGGAGGGCATCTGGGCATGGGGTCAAGTGATCCTACAGTGACTTTGGGAAAGCCAGGATTTCACTTGTACCTTCCTACGTGTTCTTTTTTTTTTTAAGGAAACTGTGATCAATTAAAATTTAACAAGGGTGAATAATAGCAAGGCAGTGGTGCAGTCTGACGTGCCGTTGAATCTGTGTCGCAGTCCTCGACGTTTCTATTTATGCAGCTTCAATTGCTGCCGTGTCTCTTCTTTTTTTCTGCCTTTTTTTTTCCTCCTTTTTTGAACTGTTTGGGTCTGGATTTCAGAAGCTGATGTCTCACAGGCTGCATCAATTACAAAGCAACTATCCTTATTCTGAATGGCCCCGACTTGTGCTGTCAAGAAGTGGGCTCTTTGGCTCTTGTTTTGAAGACTTCCTTCCTTAGTTTTGTTAACCAAGCCAACGTGGCATCAGAAATGAAAATCTGTATCTTCCATCTCCTGACTGCACAAGTTTAAACACTTTAAAAAGCCAGTAAATAAATGCTCCCAGCCCTGTAGACAAGGGAAGCATGATACAGAAAAGCGGAGGGATTTACTGAAGGTCACTCTATGGTGAAGCTGTTGGGAATAAAACTGGCAGAGCCGCCGATAAAACAGGCAGTTTATATCCCTTGGCAAAAGGAGGCTTCAAGATGTTGTAGCTCTTGGTTCTGTTTGTGGCTGGCTGCTGCGTACAGAGCGGACGTGCGGTGTTCCTGCCCCGCTGAGCGCGTCGGTGCTTCAGCTGAGTCTCTGAACGTTCACAGGTTCCATGACGGTTGTGACGGTGAAGGCTGTGGCCGGCATGATTGTTGTCTCCATACAAGGAAACTTACAACTCGACTACCCTATATTTTATATCATGCTGGTGTGCATGATTGCTACAGCCACCTTCCAAGCAACGTAAGGCGTTTGCTCTCTTTTCCTCTGTAATCGCACTGGTTTCAGTGGATCTGTAATTAGTGGGCTGTTTGTTATCCCTTCCAAGGATGCTGATTAAATTTTAGGAGGAGAATTATTCATTCTCTTCTGTGACCTGTCCTCAAATCCATGTCACGGGAGCCTGGGGTAGTGGTGGTGTTTGCTTCTCCACATAGTGACATTGCCAAGTAGTTTTAATCCTAAATTTATACATCATTCATCTATTTGCAAAGCAACATTAGGCATGAAATGGTGGCAAATAGAACAGAGGATCCGTGCACTGGCCGAAATCACTGTGGAATCAGTGGTGGTGATGATGTGTCTATTCTGTTGTCGGAGGGGGGGCGGGGGGGTTGTTGTTTGTTTTTTTTGTTTCCCCTCTGTTCTTGTAATAACCTAAAAAGCCAATAGCAGTAAGAATAAAAAAAACCCAACTATTCAAAACGTGAGTGACATCCTGGCCCTAGGGTCAGTGGCAGTAATTTCACTGCCTTTAGTACAGCCACAAGACTCGCTCTTCTCTCCTTTATATGAATTCCAAGGCTGCTGCTGCAGGTTTAGCAAGAATGAGAATAAAGTTTCTTAAATTTGCACCTCACTTTCAAAAGGTGTTTCCAAGAAGAAGGACATATACACTAGTCTGTGATAACTGCTATACAATTTGAGCAGCCTTCCCAAATGAACCCCTGTTGTCTGTCACTGTATCACAGGTTTTTAGCTCAAGCCTCTCAGCTCTATGACTCGTCACAGATTGCCAGCGTCGGCTACATCCTGTCCACGACAGCAGCAGTCACCGCAGGTAACGCCACACAAACCAGCCTGTCTGGCCTTTCTCAGAGAAGGGCAAAAAGATTTTGTAACGGAGGTGAGGAAGGTGAATACTCAGCAAGATGATGACTTGTATTTTCTTGTCATCTCTCTTGGGCAGCTGGCTTTGTTTCTTTTTTCCAAAAATGTGAATTATCCCATTAGACTGGATTAAAATTTTCTGTTAAGTTCTAGAAATTTGTTTAAAGTGCCTGGGAACTTGCATTTGAGACTATTATTTATCTCATGCCAGCGTGTAGGAGAGGAGGGTGATGCGTGCTCTTAGATGTGCAACTTGGATACACAGCTAAAATTTCTCCTTGTGTAATTTAATCTAGATTTGGAGCAGGTTGCCCAGCAGCGCAGTGTCCAGGCGGGTTGGGAATCTCTCCAGAGCAGGAGACTCCACAGCCTCTCTGGGCAGCCTGGGCCAGGCTCCCACACCCTCACAGCAGAGAAGTTTCTCCTCTGGCTCAGATGGAACCTCCTGGGGTCCAGTTGGTGCCCCTTTCCCCTTGTCCTGGTGCTGGGCACCACTGACCAGAGTCGGGCCCTGTCCTCTTGCTTCCCACCCTCTAGATACTGATGAGCATTGAGAAGATCCCCAAGCTAGAGATAGACCCAAGGAGTTAGGTTTGCCCTGCCTGGGGAGGGACACTGGCTCCTGGCCCCTTACCCCACTGGGCTGCAGCACCAGCGTGGGTCAGCTCATGGGAAGGGTCCTATCTTGTCTCTGCCTTGTGGCTCTGATCAAGGCACAGCATCTCTTCAGCTCGGTTACCTGCCATGCTGTCTGTCTGTCTGTCTGTCTCACATTAGCCCGTAACTCCGCAGCTCATGTGGTTGTTCCCTGTGTGTCTTTGTGGTGCTGAGGAGGATTTGGCTCCGGTGTTGTGTGTTATTGGTGGCTTTGCCACCAGAGTTACTGGTGGGTTTACTTGCTCCCAGTTGTGGGGAGGGAAATCATGTTTTGACTGGAGCCGGTATTTATTCTGGGACTTTCTGGAGGGGTAGAGAGCAGAGCCCAGGGAGGCAGACACAGCCCAGGGTGCTGTGATAAGGGAGAACTCCTGAGGGGTCTCTGCACGCATCTGTGTCGTGCTGTTTACCTTGTGCTGGAGGCGAGGACTGGGGGAAGATGTTATCGCCAAAGGCCGGTGAAGGGCAGAAGGGGTGGAGTGGGACAAGGGGCTGTCTTGCTGCAGCGCCTTAGTCCGGCAGTCCTGCTGCTCCTTGCTCCAGTTCTGAGATAAAGACCGAGCTCTGGACTCCTTTTATCTCCTAAACTAGCAAACCTGTTCTAGGCTTTACAGCTGACAACTTTCTCCAGACCTGACTGTGCAAACACCCCCACCCTGCTCTGGCTCTGCTGCCCTGGTGAGCTCCACTGGACCTTTTCTATTGTCCCCTTTCTACCCTCAGAAGCTTTGTTGGACAGGAACAGAGGTAGGCGGAGGCAGTGGCATCCTGCAGAGAGGATGTGGAAAAAAACAATAACCAAATGCGAAGAACAGGAAACCATCTCTGAAATCAGCGTGAGGTCACCTACACACCTTCCCCAGCCGGGCAGCTTCGTGAGGAACTGTAGGCTGAGGCTTTGTCTCTGGCCGATAATACTGAGCTTTGAACAGATGTCTTCTTAGACAAGACACTGTCAACAAGGGTTCAGCAAGAAGCTAGTAGGGCCAAGGCAGAACCCCCAGCGTGTACTGGAGGCAGCTGGAGCCAGTGAGTGCTCAGCACCGCTGGCAAACTAGGTCCAAAGTCCTACAGAGCTTGAAGAAAAAGCAATTCCTTCTGCTGGCGACTCCCTTGAGTACAGCAATGTTTGCTTCCTAAAATACTTCTGAGCAGATGTGACATTCGCAGTGGGTCAGATAGGTTGTTTTCCATGAGGAAACGTGGCATGCAGCAAGGAAAGTGGATCAGAGGGAGATTGTTCTGGGAAAGATGTCTCCTAGGAACTCTGTGCTCCCTCGCTAGGGCTACAAAAGCCACTGTGTTCAAATGCTGTGGGGAGAAGCATCCAGCTCTCGGTCCACGTACAAATCCGCTCAGGAGCAGAGGGGAATATTTAAAGTCCCTGATAGCCGACGAGCAAAACTGCCTGGACATGCCCAAAACGTGTCCTGACGTGTGCTGTCCACAAATCTCAAGGCACCGGGAGCTGGCGCGGGGACTCCAGTTACAGGGGCTGGACAAAGCACCAAGATGACAAAAGACATTCAGGCACCAAAAATAGCGGTGAGGTGCTCAGCAAAGCCCAGCACCACAGGGTCCTGCAGGATCATAAGCTTCTAGGAGCTTGGCCTGCCTAGAAGGTGCTACGTGCTTGTCCTGGCCGTGGTCTAAACTGCTGGGAGTTGATATGTGCTGGAAAATGAAAAAGGCTTTTGATTTCTGTCCAGGTCCTCCCTCTCCCCCCCGCCCCGAGCTGCATTTCACACGGTTCACTCACAGTCTTATTTCACAACTGTGTGTTTTGAAAGGACTTATTAGCTCGAAGAGTAGGCTGGATTTAGGACTCTTGCTTTATTGTTTACTCTGCCTGCTAGGCCTGTTTCTGGGGTCAGACCCGGGTTACCAATTAAAGCGGTGATTAAACATACTAGCCCGGCTTACCCCTGGGCTTTTTTCCCCTTAAATTCCCAGTGATGGTGCTTAACTGGTGTTAGCAACCAGGTGGCTGCTGGCACTGCCGTCACAATAGTCTGTGCCTTCTCTGGCAGAGCCAGATAATGAGAGCTGAACGGGGCCAATACCTCTGTTATTTTTACAGTCCAGAGCTGCTCACAGAGACTTTCTAAATTGTGTGGGGTTAATGTACATAGTTAATGTAAAGCCAGCCAGCCCCTGGCCTCCCAAATCTATAGGTAACCATAAGCTCCTCCTCAGACACTGGGGTGACTGGGAGGGACTGACCTGGGAGAAGTGAGGGCTCATTTAGCAATCTGTGGGACAGGGCTAATGGGGAGGATTTGACTGTTAATTCTGTGTAACTATTTTCCTGGCGATAACAGGGGGTGGGGGTTCACGCCGTGGCTCTTTGACTGGCAGCTGACTCTAATGGCATTCGAGAACAGCCTGAAACCGGGTTTCGTGTCTCACGCCTTACGAACTTCAGCCCAGCGGATGAAAAAAGGTGTCGTCACCCCCCAAAGAACACAACGAGTCCGAGCGTAGCGTGGGAACAGCTGCCTTTCAGACTGTATATGAAACACCGTGAGATGCTGACTCTTGAAAAGCGTTAAGTCCTCCTGAGCAGCTTGGTCTGTCCATGCTGAGTTTTAACCCTTGATTGAGAGCCAAACATTCCCCTTTTATTGTCAAATTTCCAGCTCGACTAGTCTTGAACCTCATTTGGATAAACAGGGCCCAAGTGTTTGAAAGCCTATCTATCTGAACTTCTAATTCCTGTCCAACCAGTTACAAATCTAGCCTGGCCAATTGCTATGGAGTTTATTGGGTTTGGGGTTTGGTTGTTTTTTTTTTTAATTGAAATCTAGACGCTTGAAGCCATTTCCAGCCAAACACAGGGCGGAAACTAATCCAGCCAGAACAGCATTAAAACCAGCTCTAACTTCTCTTTTTAACATGAATTTTATTTTCTAATTATTTGTTTATGCTGTAACTCCTCAAAGCAATTGGAAAGCACGTATTAAGTCTTATACCCTGTCTTTAAGACTGCAGTCGTCTTGTACCAGGGCCAGAAATTATGGGCACGTAACCCGCTTAGAGGCCCTTGAGCTCCACAGGAAATCTCTTATTGGAAGGGCTTAACGAAGACAATCTGATTTCGGAGGCCGGGGCCTGTGTCCGGCCGTATGAACACACACAAGACAAAGGCCCTAAGCTGTACGAAGGGAGCCTGTCGAGAGACGATGATTAAGAATAAATGGAAGCTCTGTACTTGGAGAATGGTGCCACCACTTATTTCATCCACTTGCGGAGCAGGGGGGACCAGGGGAACCTGCTCGCCAAGGATAGCTCAGCAGCAGCGCTTACCAAACACTGTTAGTCCCAATGGCAAATAAACCTGCAGCTGCTATTAGTGCTACTCCCGGCTGGCTGGAGGACAGAAGACCTCTTGCTACAATTATTGTCCCGTGACTCAGGACTGGATGGTACCATCCGAGTATTTTTTAATGGGATCCTTCTGTCGGCAGGGGGAAACAAGCCCTTTTCCCCTCTCTCCCCTTGTCTGGTTCGACTGCAAGCACTGCTCAGGCCTCCTGTGCTTTACTACAGTTAAAAAGTTGAGGGCTTATTTTGGCTTTTAGTGATATATTCGTATAAAGGTCTCCGCTACCAGGATGGTTTTTCTCGCTTCCCGATTTTCTGCCGATTCTGAGCACGCTGGGAGCGTGTCTGCTGGCCACAGTGCAGGAGTCTTTACAGGAGTGAAGATGTGCGTGGCCGGGCTGGGGCTGGGTCGTTACAGAGCCTCTTCCAGGGGCCTCTGGCTGCTGCCGCAGTCTGAATACCCTCCCCTGCACCGCGCTGTGCTCCGGCTTCCACGCACACCCATGTGCTCTTTCATGTGTGTTGCTGACTTAAAAAAAACCCCAACTCCTTAGACTTTAATCCTTGGGTTTATTTCAAAGCTTACAAAGGCAAATCTGGTTTATAGCGAGAGATTTGCCCGATTCCTCGTGCTCTGCAGATGAATGGGGTGGCAGATGGAGTGGGGAGGGGAGGACTCGGGGACCCCTTGGCTCTGTCTTCTCGCTGGCTTGACCCCGTCGTGCCCGCTGCCCAGAGTGCTTTCTTTCAAGCTGCGCAGAACTCAAAACAGGGTCAGTACCAACGTCTGCTTGGGCTGTGTCTGTTATATCCACCTCTTCTGTGAGTTCAAAAGCTATTTTCTGACTCTTTGCTCTGGGCTTGATAGTTCTGCCTTGCTACAAAGCCATCCTCTTGTGCTTCAGAAGGTGTGAAACCCCACGTCTAGTGTTTACACACAGGAATGACAGAGGTGCAAAGAAAATGAGCAGCAGACTGGAAGCAAAAGGCCTCAGAAAGTCTTATTACACCCCCGAGTCGTGGGAAATCACTGGAGTTTTGAGCCCTGCTGTGTAAAGAGGTGCTGGGAAGCCTCCCCTTGACCTGCTGCACAAAATCACCTCTTTTGAGGGAGACAGGCTGGGTGGTGCTCACCAAGAGCAGTGCCCAAACGGGACAGGACCCCGAGTGGTGCGATAAGAGCCGTAGAGCCGTGCTGGCAGGGTGCGTGCCGGCACCGCACGCTCCTTATCGGGGAGCGCTGCGGCCAAAGTGCTGTGCCAGCGACGGGAACGGCACTGTGGGAACCGGCGATGGCTCAGCCTCCGTGGGGCTGCTCCTCGGGCAGAGGCAAACCCAGATGATCTAATTCCCTGCTTTGCTTTTCTCCAGCTGCACCCGCTGCTTGTGGAGATGCCAAAGGAGGCCCCAGCCACAGGAGGAGAACACATTTTCACCAGGGATTGCTTCAGATCCTCCCCTGGTGCACGCTAAGGGAGGCATCTGGAGCTGTGAGACAATGGCTCCAAACAATCCCAGTTCTCTGCCAGGGAATATTCACTCAGAAATCCCATCCTGTTTTGATACTAACTCTCTCATGGCTGATCAAAGGCAAGAAAAGAGCTTGGCCTCCTACTGTTGCTTTAGCTTCGGGCCAGTTTCAGCAGAAGCTGGGCGAGTGCCTTTATCCTGGGCAGCGTGGCTGGCAGCTGGGCCAGCTGGTGCAGCTCCCTGTTTTGTAGTGGCTTTAAGGTGCTGCTTGCATCTCGCTAAGCATCAGGGCTGCGCACCGCTTGCACTGGTTCTCCTCTCCCCTCCTGCTGGGCTAGACGGAGGCAACTGAGGACGCTTGGTTCTGCTCCTGCTTGCCTTGGCTTGCTCTCCCTGCTCCGTGATCGGACACGTCCTCTGCACTGCAGCCACCTCCTCCTGGATCCCGCTCTTCCCCCAGCCAAAAGCCAGGCTGGAGGGAGGCACCAGCTCCTGGGGTGTCTGCCCTCGCTCCTCACCTCAAACGCTCCTCAGGCAGTGAGATGGAAGCGGTTACTGTCCTGTTCCCCCTCATCTGCCTCACCTGTCTGGGGCAATGCTGGTGACAGCAAGATCTCCTGCACTCTGCAGGCATCTCTGGAGAGGATTTGGCCTTGTTAAGGGAACAAGGATCTCTGATGTGTCTTGGGGGAGGAAATTTGGTGATGGAAACCTGCAGGGGAGAGGAGACCCCCTGTGCAGGGGGCCAGACCCTTCCCATACTGAAGCCAGGAGGATAGGACGGGGCAGGCAGCGGGAATGGGGCACGGACCGACTGCCCTGGGCGACTGCTCCCTGTCACTCCTTCAGTCCGTTGCCGTTTTAGTGGCTTGTCGGGGACGAGCCTTCGCTTCACCCTCCCGAGGAGTCGCGTTGGTTACTGGGAGCAGCTGGGAACTCAGCAGCTGCTGGGAGGGCTGGAAACCTGGCTTGGATCAGGCTGGACGGGGCTTTGGGCAACCTGCTCTAGTGGAAGGTGTCCCTGCCCCTGGCAGGGGGGGTGGAAGTAGATGACCTTTAACGTCCCTTCCAAGCCAAACCATTCCACGACT